>CAJQZM010027934.1:0-47063 GCA_907164665.1 Colias nastes | reverse complement strand
TGCTCTTCTATCGTTCTAGATATGTCCCCTGGTGGTTCAATTGACCCATATTTTTTTCCTATGCGGGCTTGTAGTCTATTAGTTAACAATGTGTATATATTAAAACTTTTTTTAAACAGATAAAAGAAGATAGAGCTGTGTTATTTTAAATTTCAGAGACACGGTTCCATGGTGTAATGGTTAGCACTCTGGACTCTGAATCCAGCGATCCGAGTTCAAATCTCGGTGGAACCTACATTTTGTTAAAAATTTCCCGATTTTTATTTATATTTCAAATCACTTATTTTGGTTAAATTTTATAAATAATATGTTAGCAATTATCATTGGCATATTGTGTTGTTCATGTTTTTACTATATTATGTTTTCGCACATGAAATGTTTAGTGTAATCATGTTAAATGTTTAATTTTAATATACCAAAATGTTGAAGCTAAACAATACATGCTTAACCGAGTTAGAGAGAATTTAAACCTTCCTTCAAATAATTAAACGTATAAACACGTTATTTTGAAGAGCAGCCACAAAATGAAATTAAACATTTATAACCTTTTATATATAAAGCAAAGTAGAATAATATTATTGAAGAATGTTTCAGACATTTCTTGTTGTAACTTTAATGAGAGGAAATTTACGCGACAAAAAACTTTTGATTGATCAATTATATTTAAATGAAGCCTGATTCTTTTTTCGTCTATAAATTCAATAAAATAACATAGACCATCTTTTAATATATCCCCTGAATAAAGATAAAAATATTATGATAAAGTTAAATTAAAATGTTTTTCCATTTAATCAGATCCAATTCCATTTTTATCAGGAATCGGACCGATACAATTTTTATAATTTAATAACGAATTTCGAGGGATTAATAAAAAGACCGAAGAACGGTAAGAAGCATTCATTAAGATAATTAATATTTTTTAAAACTTTTCTCCAATAAATTGTTTGGAAGCCGAAAATTTTATAAATTCTTCATTAGCGTATTTTATGCCCTTCGCTATTAGTAACTTTTTAAGACCAATTACTAAGTTTCGAGTTTGTAATGCAAAACGTATTTGTAACATAATATTTTAATGTTTCTTGTTTTGGTAGTGAAAGTATATTTATTATAAAGGAGAAAAGATTTATTTGTTTGTAATGGATACGTTCCAGTTGTTTCACCATATTTTTAGATTATTTACTATAATAGATATTTATTAGATTATTATTATCCATCCTTGTACTGATACATAATATGATATTTTTGAATAATAATATTGTTGTTAGATTTTTTGCTAAATTCATAATTACTTATCTAAAAAGAAAGTAGACAGGGTGCTATAGATTAGTTAATATTTTATTAAATTTGAGACAAGAGACTTTGGCAAGATGATGATGATGATGATTGATGAATGACAACTGACAAGAGTGTTTTTTAAACAACTGGATGAACTTAGGTAGGTAATTAATATTTGTTCCGTTATTTACGTTAATGTGAAGGAAAATTTAAGAAGCCTCATTTAATTTTCAGCTGTTTCCACATATTGTGTTTAAGGCAGTTTAAATTTTTTTTAACAAAATCTACCCATTTTTAACACTACAGTTTAACTACGTATCAACTTAGAGTATAGAGTATAGACCATTGCAGTATATGATTATCATTAGGTAAATTTGCAATAGCTCTCAACTAGCTGCCAACATTAAAACTGTAAATTCCGCGCAGCGATTCCAGAAAGTTCGACTGTTATCCACATACCTACATGTGAACCACGTGTTGTAATTCAATCAATTCTGTTTATTTAAGGCTCTATTAGTTCTCGGAAACTAATTTGAAGCTGAAATTGTTTTGCTTCAAGATCGTTGGATGTGGAATAGAATCGGTTTATTAATAAACGGATGGAGTAAATAGTTTGCGTGTTTATAACGCATTCTTTTGTGAACATATTGGAATTTTAACGATTTTGACCAACTTATTGCTCGGTTAAAAATGAGGAAGATCTATATCTTCTCTTATCTTCTCTATTATCTATTAGGTGAAGATGTTTATTGGTACAGTGTGTTTGTGTTATGAATAAGACGTCCTGGGTTATCTTTGGCAAAAATTTTCGCTTTCTCATACTATATCAATGCTTAGTTGAAACTGTAGGAGTCCGTCACAGCACGCAGACCTTTCTCTTGGGAGTCCAGAGAGTTATTAAGCGTAACTTCTTACCTTGTAACAAAATAAGACGATATCGCCTTGACTATAACAAGTTCTTCGAATTAATATGTTAATTATATTTCCTATAGGTACTTGTATTACAATTTGATGATTCATATTGTTTATGTCAGTTGATATTTTACGACTAGACGATACATTCACCAAAATCTTAATTTTTTCATCGTATCGAATTTACGACATCTACCAATAACAATAACAATAAAATTTTATGGTGATCGGCTATCAGAATAACGATCCATCCATCGGCAGAAAATAAACAAAAAATTAAACGTTTTCAACTTTACTCCTAGGGTCACCATGATGTCTAAAAGCATTATTCATTTCAGTGTGTAAAAAAACAGAGCTATTATAGGACTAGCGCCATCACTTTCCCACAATGGAAAAAACACTGCTACACCACGGTTTGTCTGTGCCAGTCAGGAGTTAGTGATAAATCATTGGATAAACAAACAAATTTATACAATATATTCACGCATCAATATCGTACGTGAAGGACGATATCCCTTTATGTCGTCACGTCGTCACGCTGTCACGGTGTCACGTTGTCACGTTATCATGTTATCACGTTATCACGTACGAGGTAATTCGTACCCCAATTCAGAACGGTATTTGGGTGGAAATTCATTTGGACGGGAGATTGAAATAATCGATCATGAGTAATAAAACGTGCTGTAACTTGTAAGGGATTAGTATGTGGCAAGGGATTATTAAAGGATTATAATATACTAGCTTTCCGCCCGCGGCCTCGCCCGTGTTTTCAAAGAAAAACCCGCATAGTTCCCGTTCCCGTGGTGGGATTTCCTGGATAAAACCTATTCTATGTGTTAATCCAAGTAACGCTCTATATGTGTGCTTAATTTCATTGTAATCGGTTCAGTAGTATATGTACCCACACATACATACATCCATCCTCACGAACATTCACTTTTTTATATATTATTAGTAGGAAGGATTATGTAGTAATTATAAAGTTTAAGAAGACGAATACGAATATAATATTCAACGATATTTATATCAATTAAAATATACGACTTAATAATTATTTTCTGCATAGGGTCATTGCGCCAGTTCGCGTCCACTTAGTGCAGTTGGAAAGTTTGAAGGAGAAAATAAAAATGTTCCAGAACAAATTTCAACGCAAAATTTATGTAACGTGTTCATTACATAGTCTATTATAAGATTTACTTTCAATTGTGTTGGAAATATCATGTGGTTTTTATTTATCTAGACAAATAGCAGAATTAGGCGTTTTACCCAGTTCGCGTCCAAAAATTCCAGTTTGCGTCCACCCGTGGACCAGTTCGCGTCCACCAGGTTAAGAAAAGAATTAAGAGTGTATTGGGTGATATTTTATCAGATAAATGCAAATAAACATTAGATTTTAATAAATTATTTATTTACGAATATAGTTATTTAATAAAAACCGGCCAAATGCGAGTGGGACTCGCACACCGAGGGTTCCGAATTAACCTGTTTTTTTTTTCATATGTTTTAAATGTAAATGATTATTTTTTCAATATTTCCCTTATTCGTGCTATAAGACGTTGCTTCGTACCAAACTTCAAGTGTCTGTGTTCAAGTAAAGTACCCTGTAGGTTTTGATTCCCTTGCGAATGTCGAAATTTGCGAAAATTTGCAGCATAAACGGCTGTATCTTTTGAATTCTTTGGCTTATAAGTTTGATTTTTTCACTGCTTCAAGGGACCGTAGACTTGAGTATTCAGTATAAATTTCAGCTTTATACCTGAACGCGTTACTGAGAAAAAGGGTCTTGACAGAAAGACAGACCGGCAGACGGACATACAGACGGACGGATATCAAAGTGATCCTACAAGGATTCCGGTTTTTCCTTTTGAGGTTCGGAACCCTAAAATCAATATTATTATTAATATAATTCACTGTAAGGAAACTGGAAAAACTTATTTATATTTATCTTCTCATCATTAATAGAACTAAAAATTAACAAAAAACAACGTTACGTTATGTAAATAAATAATAATCAGTTCTATTAAGATTACCTACCTACCCTATTTTTTAGTTTCTAATGAATTAAATTTCTTTTTTGTTTAAAATATTTTCTTAGCCACAGACTTATTGACTCTCATTCTCAAAGATACTAGTCTCATTCTTAGAATACCCATTTTAAAATGAAAAATTAGCATAAAAATTTGCTAATTTGAATGAAAATTTAAATTATCAACTTGTGGTCTTAGTCAAAAATTTACAATCTATTTTAAATTACATATTTTAACAAACAATTCATTGCTACGTAATGAAAAACAATGTGGACGCAATATGTTCTATTGTTATGCACTATAGGTATAGTTTGCGCCCACCGTGGACGCAAAATGGAAGTTGTACAAAATCGGTGTAGTAATTCGCGTCCACCTTATTTTAGCTATTAATTGTAAAAGAAATAAGCTGATTTATAATCCATACTATTCCATGTTTTGTTAGCAAAGTAAAGAAACAGTTACATATTCAAAAATTCACATTTAACAATAAGATACTTACCGTCAAACGCGACGCTGCGCACTATTTTTTTCTCAAAATCCCGCGCGTTTTAGCTCTCTCGTTTAATAGCCAAAATTAAATATTTTTTTTAAATAGGATAGGCGGTGCGCAGGCATATTTTGAATATGTGTGCATGTCTCTTATACATTGAGGTATTATCGGAAATTTTTCTTATTACAATTTTACATAAAGTATACTTATTTTCGTGAATTTTCTAAAAGATATCCGCAAAATGGACGCGAATAGGCAGGTGGACGCGAACAGGCACAATGACCCTATTTAAATAAAAAATATACTTAGCTACCAACGAAAAGTAAAGAAAATGCTACTATAACTTGATAAAATGTGTTGAAAGTATAAATACGCGCAGAAAATCCAATTGGGAATCCAAGGTATCCAAAGAGTCTTCAGAAGTTAGTGATGCTGCTAATTTCTTTCTGAAACTTATTAGGTAGGTATCAGTTACAGCAGTAAAGATTTAACGAAATTGGAACAAGAAAAAAGAGAAACGGAATTTCCGACAATTATATCTCCAAAAACTTTACTCCATCCCCGTAATGTCCATCACGAATCATTAATATGCATGTGGCCAATGGACGAGGAATTCGCAAACTGTCAGCGTAATGAAGGTATAGTCGTGGACAACAGTTCAAAGAACATTGATCCTATATTTACTGGAAAGAGCAGTAACTTTATACTGTTATCTAGATAAAAAAATTTTCTGCATAAGTAAATATCTAATAATTAAATGAGTAATTTAAAAACATAGAGGCTTTTAAAACAAAAACATGAGAGATCAACCAAAACGTTATCTGTGTAAAATTAATCTTTATTTCTAGTAAAGATAAGTAATATTTTTAATTTTCCAAGTGTTTGTGGGTGATAGATTAGAAGTACCTACTGAAGTAAAGTATTATTAAGTACCTATTACATTTTCAATGATACACAAACGTAGACAACTATTAACCACAGAGCTATTAACAGCTTTATTCCTTATGCAATCAAAATGTGAATAAAAATACGACATCTATTCGAAAACCTATAAACACCCTATAAATAATGAAGTAAAGGTTCATGTTCTTTTACTTTGCGAAATCCTTAGCTCATCTAGTTAAGTTTCTACGAAAAATCTATTTACGTAAGCAGTTGACTATTAAAATTTGATTTGACGGTGACCGCACAAATAGCGGTTGAGGGTAACAGTTTGATAACTGAGAGGATAGCGTTTATTTATTTGAAGCTTCTTAATTGAGCTTATACATATTATTTCTAGAAGCTGACATGAAAAACGTTGTTTTGCTATTTTATCAGTTAAGGGTAAAGTTAACAAGCTATATGCACAGCAAAAGCAAAAACAAACAAGTCATTATACTCGGTCATTTGGTAAATTACATGTACTGTTAGACGACAATGTTTATAATATATTGAGAAGGATTATAAAACAGATGCAACCCGCAACTTCGAGTTGTATTACTTAGGAGCTTTTTATTTTTCCAGGAATACCAGTATTTAGCGAAATTTCGAAATTTGTTTAATACTTTTGTGTGAAAAAAAGATACTATACAGAAACGTGTCAGTTGTCACTTTGACGATGAACGAATATAAAACCACGAAAAATTCTACCGTTCTAGGAATGTTACTCTTTGTTATTTGCATCATCCGATGATTGGTCGAGCGTGTGACGTAAATTGGTTTAAAACTGGATTTTACACAATCCCCTGCCCCTCATGGGGTAGATGCATTTCATGTTTTACTCATCGCTTTTACGAGTAAAGTGTCTAAGCTTTCCGTGACAATCTTGGCAGTGTAATCTTTACTGGTCTTAATTAAGGATCTCTTTCTAACTAATAACGCTTATTAATTATGTGGTATAGGTATATGCAAGAGCTGTCGAAAATATTAAATATAGAATAATGGTTTAATCTTCTATATATAAAAATGAATCCCTGTTTCCCTTGGTCACGGCATCACGCGTGAACGGCTGAACCGATTTCGTTAATTCTTTTTTTATAATATTCCTTGAAGTACGAGGATGGTTCTTATAGAGAGAAAAAGTAAACATGTACCACGGGCGAAGCCGCGGCGGACCACTAATTATTCATCATTTTATACCAGTAACCAGTTGTTAAGATTAATATTTAAAACATACTTACTGTCAACTTTAAAAAACTATCTAATAATTAAAATGGAACTATGTTTTGTTTTCAACAAGCACTAGACTGTACAATTTTGCGCGAATTTATATTCTCAAACCGTACAAATCCTTTATATTTAGACAATATGAAAGGTGATTTAAACATTTTTAACACAAGAGCATTTTTATTTAAAGCTACATGTTTTGAAATGCCGTTCGCGGGTAATTTAACGTGCCTTTTAATCCTGGGAAATTTAAATAGAGGGATTTGCGATTTTTGTACTGTTCTTTTTATATAATTTATTGTGTAAAGTATAAAATCAGGTTAGCAAAAAGTTTGCTGTTCATATGATATATTCACTTTACTATTATAATGGTTATCATGTTACAAATTGTCCCAAAAACAACTCACTTTAGAACGCTTCAAAAACAGTTAATGAATTATAATATTAAAATAGTTTTTGTAAGAGCAAAACGAATGATAATAAACTTCGTTATTCTAATTCTGTTCGCCAAAACAAAACTAACACTCTTTTATAGGGTTTCGTGAAGCGTGCTATAGTGGGACCAACATTCATTCCTTCTAACGAACCGGGGACATGAGGGCCATCAAATGTCACTGTTTTGTCCCCAATTAAGAATAGTAGTGGTGTGTGAGATCTCGGAATTGAATAAAACATTTTTGTTGTGAGTTAGGTACAATGTAGTTGTGGCAATAATAAAAGTGTTATAATAATTATTTTTGTTAATATAGGATTGTATGAAAGGTAATAAAGATATCGTTTTAACTATATGGTCGGTTACTCGATAAAAAGGTAAAAAATAAAACAAAATATTTTGATGCTCTCAAGTTTAATTGTGCATTTTTCTAATCATCAATAGGGTGATATTGATGATTAGAAAAATGCATAATTGCAACAATTTGAACAAACATGATTTAAACCACAAACGCCTGTCTGTCTGTCTGTTTGTCTTTTTCGTTTTCATGACTTTTTCTTAACCGAATCACCGATTTGGATAAAATTTATAACTTTTGATTAGTTATAAATTACTTTCCAGTGTTAAAAATATGCTACTTTTTTGCAAATCAACCCTTAAAAGAAGGTTGCTTGGCAGAGATGGCTTTGAGCCATAAGGCCGCCATTTGTACATTTTGAATGTTTTTGATTTACTTTTATTTTAGACTGTTGCACCATTAAGTATAAATAAATAAATAAAAGGAGAAAAAGATGATAAAAGTTTTTCCTAATGATATTTTCCGCGGGTAAAATCGCAGGGCTCAGCTTTAACATAATATCTATATTAGGTTAAAAGATCGAAGGGTATTACCCTTGATCTTAAACATTTCGTGGTTCAATAGAAGAAAGTGAAGGTCCGTATCTTGCATCAGCTAATTAATACGGGATGCTGAAATCCCATTGATATCCTATCTGATGGAGACGTAACCTTATTTGATTTATTATTAAAGCTTCAGCCTTTATTGGGAAAGTAATAACATTACTGGGCATGATTCTATTTGAAAATCTCTTGTTAAAATATATATAATTAAATAATAAATATAGAGTATATTCTTTTTTATTTTTCTCTTTTACTAAGTAATTCGGAAATTTAATGAATCCATATTGTTGTGTCTTAAAGTTATAATAGCGCACAATTAAATTGAGTGTAAATTGTAAGCTAATGAGTATTTCAGAATCTATTGAAATAAATAATAAATTATTATCAGCTGTACAAATACCAACAATAAAATATGTATAACAAATGGACTTTCATTAACCGCACTAATCTTAGGAACTAGCTACTCTTTCAATCGAGTAAAAGAAAGATCATAATTTATTAAATATAGAGTTCTTAAAACTATAACAACACACTGCAAACAACAGCATCGATTCATCAAAATATCATGTAATAAAATAAATACGCGGGAAAAACACGTATCGAATCCTGCAAAAACATCGGCTACAGCTAGTCAAGAACAAAGTTTTAATCAAGCCTGAAAGCCTTACCCGTTGACAACAGTTATAATCCTCAAGTACAACTTCCAAGGAATACGTCGTACGGATAAAAAGTATCTCCTAACTTTGCACCGGAGATTACAAAGAAAAAAGTCTAATAGATATTTCTTGAAGTATAGTAATTTATTGGTAATATTTGTTGCGACACAAAGATACATAATTCGTCTCCATAAATTTTGTTTGTGGTTTCGTATTTATTGATCCATCCTTTCTTTTATTTTGAGGTAGGTACTTATATTTAAAAATAAAAATGTTGAGTACTGATACTGTAAATCTTATTCAAGACCGAGAGAAATTATTTCGGTAGATGAATTTATAAAGTTTATTTTCTTGAATATATACGTGAAACATTATATATTTTATTATATTTAATTACATTATGGATCTACTCACTTTTCATGTAATATAAAGATAAATTAAATTCGTCTAACACGTTTATCTGGAATACATTCCTACATTCAAGACATTACAAGTCTCTCATGAGTGAAGTCAAAGTGTGAGCAAAAGCATTTCTCCTTTTAGTTTTCAGTACTTTCTAACATTTAAATGGAAGGAAAGTCGAGTTCAAAACTTAGAGTGGCTTAAAGATGTGAGCTATGCTTTGGCGTAGAGAATTCTTAGTTCGTTGGATAGTTTTTGTTATTTTATATTATGTTCAATTAGTGTGGAATTCAAAGAAGATGGACTTTGCAGTTACGAGACAATTTCTATCAAAAAAGGCCTGAAATATATCCATAATATCCTATTAATATGATAAAAGCAAATGTTTTTAAAGATGAATAAATGAATAGAAATTTCTTACTTTTTCAACTAAACATGAAATAGGGTGATCGGGTATGAATGAAATTTAGAACATTTTTGTAATAGACTTTTAAAAGGAAACTAACTATAAACTTATAAAGTATAGATTAGCTCACAGGTTACTTTTAGTATTCACAAACATTATGAATTCGAACTGAAATACAAGCTGCAATTTACCGCTGTAAAATGTATAATAAGAAGCTTTAGAAAGCGCAAAGTTCACACGAGAGAACTGGGAAGCCCTTAAAGCTAGTATACCTACAGGTATAAGAATAGTCCTGTGCAGAAGCTAGTTATTTATATACAGCCTGTCTGAGTGCTTCAAGGGTCTCCAGGAAACCTTAGAACTAAACATAAGAGTTGTTTCAAAGCTTTTCCCAAGTCACTATCACAGAAATTCACTTTCAAATTTGTCTCTGAAAATTGTGCAAGTAATCAAGGTTTGACTCTTGCATAATAAATCATAGCCGGGTCACGCATTTAACTGATATGGGATTCGACCCGACCTTTTAGCTTCGTCCTTTTGAAATCAACTCTGAGGGAATAACTTAATGTATTATCACTTTATAAATGTAGTTTCGGATACGCTTCGCTGGTTTCTGTTGTTGCCGGTGGTCATTCACCGGTTCTGTAGTGATAATGTAAATCTCTAGCTGAAAGAGGTGTGAAAGAGCGTCTCTATTGTATGCTTTATTAAAAAGGAATGTTTTCTTATATTTTTGAACTTTACGACCTTCTAAAACGATTTTGTTTCAAGATTTTAGTGTTTTATAAATGCGAAAGATTTAACGTTTGGATAGATCGATATATATATATGTATATGTGAGTCAATAACGTCAAAATTGCTGCACTGATTTAGATGAACCTTTACAGTAGGTATAATTGCAGAAAAATCTAAAAAAAAAGCTTCAACGGGTTTTTCCGCGAGTCTCAAGGGCACTGCTAGTAGTACAATAAATGTCGTGTTAGTTTTTATAAAATTGTATCTAATTAATTAATCTGCGAATGATAACATCCATACCATATGTACTTATTCAACTTCGCACTATGACAAGATAGCACGCGATTGTAGGATATAAAATCGATGTCGGTTGAAATATTTCTTCATTTGGTCATGAATATCGCTCGCGTGTTCCACCCTACATACCTACCATCTTTTGACGCCGTAGCACTGAGTGATACGAACAAAAATATTTGATAGTTCAAGTTGAATATATTTTTTGTAGCCTGATGGACAAAAATCTAGCTTATGACTATTTTTTAATGAACTAGGATTTCGTTTTGTCACTGCCGCGGCCGTAGAAACGACTCTACCTGTGTTCCACTGCTTGTAATTTGTATAGCGTTGAAACAAATACTCGGAAAATGTGCATACGAAAATAATGATATTACATATATGTATTGCAATACACAAAGAGCATCCAAAATGGGTACTATAAATTGGACTTGCTCTGCCATTTTTTTTTAAATAAGCAATAATACAAAATTTTAAAAAGAATATTACACGAAAAATATATTTTTATTCAGAAATTTTATATTTTCCGTCCTTCACAGAAACAGATAGCAATAATGGCGAATCATTAAAAACTTCCATTAATTCTGTACAGCAATTAATATGGAACTTCTTTTAGTTGTTATTTACGAGACTTGAAAAACATTTGCAAAAGTTCTTTCTTATAAATGAGGTATCTTTGAACATTTAAATTATGGAATTCGAAATAAACCTCGGTTTATTTAAAGCTACAAAACTTGGATATATTTTTGTGTCCTTTAATGTTACGTATAAAACTGAATAATTTTCCGGTAATTTTATATTAGAATTACTAGTATCTAAGCGAATATTCAGGATATTTTAATTATCTGTGATTAGAATAATTAACCCAGATAAATATTATACGACAATAGCTTGCAAGTTGCGATATAGCATCATTTGTTTCACCTTCTGAAAATTTTGGAATTGGAACAAGAATTAAAGATATCATATACAGAATGGGATTAAAATAGTTAACTAAAAATTTTAATTGACACTTGCGAAAGCTTAAACTTCGAATATAAGATTAAAATTAATTTCATGAATTCTGGGACCAAACGAAACATAATATTGTCACAATATACAGATACATACAGTAAGGAAACTTCATACAAAACGTTCGAAATGGCACACGCACACAAGCAAGCGTGTTTACGAGAGTCATAAGGGTATTCAGGGGGATCGATAGTAGCGGGTGACACATCCACAGATTTTGAATGACAAAGATACATAGTATAAAAAAGTGATGTCAATGACTTCACGTTAAATAAATATCGATTGTTTCAGTTTGTAGCCTAACTATATTTTTGGCTTCGGTATCTATTGTCCCAAGTATTATTTAAAAAAAATATTCAATCTACAGTTTTGACTTTCCTACGATTTTATTATATGTATAGATATTAATATAACCATTACATAAATATGCCTTTATTCGAAAAAAAAAATTACAATTACTGAAAAATACTTTCGTCTACTACGACTAATTCGGAATTTATTGTTAAATTTTATAGTGTAAGATATTCTCAATCTTATGAACAGTTTTTTTAAGTAACTGATTATGTTTAATTCGTTGTAAATTAATTCAGCCACTTTACAGTTTATGTGTTCTCTCTTAAAGCAGCAACGAAAATGTTATCCATTTTCTCGACATATTGAACAAAATCATCTGGTGGTATAATTGGTATAGTTGAATTCAAGCAGCCGAATACTTGCGCAATTAGTACGTGGCATTTTTAAAATGATCGCCGAAATCAACTTATCTACAAGCACGTGTTCAAATTAAACTGAAATAATATATTTCACCAAAATGTTAAAATATAAATACATAAAAGATAGATATTATAATTATTGTATTTTTATCGATACGTGACGTCACCACTTTGTCAAGCACTAAGCCTGTCAAACTATTTACTTTTTCATCCTAAAACAAAAAGGTGGAGGTTCTATGCTCGTATAATAATGATTCTAATTTATTTCTGCATATTTTGTGTTTTTTAATTTAATTTAATTTATCGTTTTAAAAATAATTTAGTAGGTATAACTACATACAAGTATTGTAAATTCTGGTTTAAAAGAATTATTGAATATATGTATAATACAAATATCAAGCATTATAAATAATTAAGGTATATTAAATAACCTTCGGCGTCCATAACAAAACAAGATTTCGAAATATAGCACTGATAAAAACGTATTTACTTTTACAAGGTGTATTAATTCGGATTGTTTCTTCTTGTAAATTCATATTTAGGCTACACCCTTTTTGTATTTTAACGAGTTTTAATATCAAAATGCCCACAAAATCGACTGTGAAAAAAAGCAAACAGAAATATACAGGCCGAATTGATAACCTCCTCCTTTATTTTTGAAGTCGGTTAAATATCAAAAAGGTAACAGCCCTATAGCTATAACAGTGCTAACGTCATAATTTCATCGCAGGGGCTTAGTTTCCTAACTGTATGTACGTATATATCTGTCAACTGTGATATTTTTTTTCAAAGTCACCAAATCCACCATAGTTACAGGTAGAATGATGATAGGATCACTTCGGATACCAAGCACCATTTAGGTTTCAGGCATCATCCTACTAATATTATAAATGCGAAAGTTTGCATGTTTGTTTGTTACTCCTTCACGCAAAAACCACAGAACCACGATTTTTATGTGCAGAAAGACAGAGCGTAACTTGGATTAACATAGGATGGTTTTTATCGAAAATCCCGCGGGAACGGGAGCTATGCGGGTATAAGGTATTCCTTTGACTAAACCGAAGCTGCGGTCGAAAAGCTAGTTATACCAAAAAAGGACTAATAATTCAGAAACATTATCACTATCTGTAATTAATATTAACTCAGAAGAACCGTTTCGGTTGAACGAGTTTTGTTTGGTAAAAGTTAAATTAGCCTTGACGCACAACTTGTGTTATTTTCGAGTTTACAAGAAAACTTTTGTGAATCGGAACAATCAGGTGGAGGAACGAGCGAATTTATTATTTCATTGGGTTCCGTAGTTTAATGTTGTTTGAAGAATTTGGTAACTTAATATTATAATGAACTAGTTTAACTTACATATGAGAAAATATGTAAGCCAAATGGAACGTTAAAATTTAAACAAGTTAAACAAAGGTGAAAATTAAATATATTACATTAATATTCTACCTATATAAAACATAGAAAACAATTTTAGCTAAATTTAAAACTGTTCACATAGAAAAAAATGTGTATAATTAGTAGAAATAAAATGATTTAGAAGAGTAATACCATCTGGAGATTGTATAAAGATAAAAATATAATGTAATTATTATTAAAAAAAAATTAATTACGCAACTTGTAATGGAGTGAATTAATGTTTAATTAAAGGATTAAAAAGGGAACGTATTGTTTTCGTCGTTTTTTAAAAAAGCTTTGAAAGGAATCTTTTCATTTTTTCTTTTATCTTAAAACAATGACTTCAGGCGTTTTATAAATACGCGCTTATTTTATTGTCGGCGTGAAAACGAGGGTTGCCTTTGATAAATATAGAAATAATTATTAACTAGGTAACTCTTTGTTAAATATCATGAAAGTAGCGTAAACATTTATAATTTTAATTGAGGTGTGTTTACCGACTGCCTTTACTAATTGTAGGTACAGTATGGTATTATATTATCTGTAGTACAATTATCCAAAAAGGAGGTTAACGTTTACGGGATCATAATACATTTCTTATTACTTCACAAATATTCTGAATTATTAAGCTATTGCATAGCTTCTATCGCGGGCCTTGAGCGCGGGGACCGAATCCAGAAATTCCGTAACGAAAAAACCTCACGCTCCCCACTCCGACGGGCACGGAGGTGTGGCTTGAAGGCATGCTATGCAATAGCTTTACCGCGGCAGTCCCCGAGTGCCACACGTCTTTTTTTTATTCTCTGTATGCAGTCAAGAGCATCTCTTCTTCCTACAAGTTAACTTGTTCTGTGGGTATGTATTATTTAATAAAAATAGAGAATTTACATTTTTAATAAACTATTTAGTTTATCCGACTATGTGTACATAATATTTAACCGAGTCGTTTACAACTTAGATAAATGTGTAAAGCATTTTAAGCTTAATATAATAATCATTTTAGTAGGTAGGTAGGGTAAAATTTGAACGGAATATAAACGCTCATAGAAGCCACATTATGTAATATTATAGGCCCTAATAATCAGTATAAGAGCAGTTCAAATATGTACAGACTAGCTCTTAATAAAATTAACTAAAGTTATGAGGAAAATTCGCAGTGAAAATCCTTAAATCAAAATTTCTCGAGTTCATACAAATTTGTTAACTTGTGATCCATTTACTTGGTTTGTTCTATGTAAATACGATTTGAAGAAACTTTAAACTATATTATAGGTATGTAATATTGTTTAAATCCTATTTTTGGAACCTATATATGTTAATGCTAATAATATTATAAACGCGAAAGTTTGTGAGGATGGATGTATGTGTATGTGTATGTATGTGCTTTCACGCAAATAACCGATTTCAATGAAATTTTGCACACATGTCGATATCATTGTTTTATAGATTTGTCTTGCGATAAGGCCATGGGGACAACTGAGCGGACTAATAAAATAAAAACATTTCTGTTTCAAAACTGCAACTTGCTAGTAAGTTGCGAATGCGAGGTTACAAAAACTACACAGAAAAGCAATTGCAAATAATATGTATTATGTTCGTCTGTATGTCCTTTTTAAAGTATTGTGCATGAACCCACGAAGTTTTCTGAGTTAGTACCTACAATCTCCAATAGTGTATATACTTACAACAAGCCAAACCGGTGTGCAAAGTAATTATACATACATTAAAAATAAATAAAAAAGACGTGTGGCACTCGGGGACTGCCGCGGTAAAACTATTGCATAGCATGCCTTCAAGCCACACCTCCGAGCCCGTCGGAGTGGGGAGCGTGAGGTTTTTTCGTTACGGAATTTCTCGATTCGGTCCCCGCGCTCAAGGCCCGCGATAGAAGCTATGCAATAGCTTAATAAAATAAATCATTTGTCACATAGTTATACCACATTTATTCATCTCATAGTCAGTCAGAAAGTACACATTAATTGAAATTTATCGATGATTTATCAATTCCATTTCTAATTACCGCCAAAGCGAGTAATTGATGACGCTAATTACAAATATTATTGATGATACTTAATCCTTTTATAATGTGCAATATGCCATTAATTAATGTTTAATGCGATTTAGGAGAATACAACTAGCTTTTACACGCGGCTTCGTTGACTAAGAGTAATATTTTTTTAAATTAACTTAGATAAAAGACGGAAGTATCGGATGTGAACAATTGTTAATCTAAATTAGAGATAGATTAGTAGATTGTAGGTATTAAACTTTATACATCTAAATTTTCATGTCTTCTAAGATTAGTTGTGAAGCTAAAAATAAATGAAACAATTATGCATTTTTATAACATGTAAAGAAATAGAATCGTGCACAATCCATTTCATTTTATTCCAAATTAGGTAAGCAAATCCAGCCGCTATAGCTAGTACAAATACGTAACATTCGAGCGAAGCAAATAAACCAAAATGTAAGCCGGAGCTTTCAGCAATGTTTCCAAATAAAGTATTCGAGTCGAATTTAACAGTTTTTTACTCTTTGTTATGTACATAAAATATTTTAAAACTTTATGCTAGCTGCATACACAACTTTTTATAAGCGTACGTGGATAATATTGTGTTTGTGTTTATGTTTATTAAACCTGTTTTAATTTTTATAAGAAACGACAACGTTTGTTGTTTATCTAAATTGACAACAGTAAGAAAATGAAGGACGAAGAAAAGAAGAAGACAACAATGTAGATACTGTATGTCCGTGTGTCCATATTTGAGATATATAACTAATATATAAATCAACTTGAATCCAAGTTCCTGTCCCATACATAGAAGCTTTTCTCACTTTGTTATCTAAAGTTTGGACTATTGCACTATAACGTTAAACGCAAGCAAAGTCTGATAGAAAGCTTATCAGCTTATAATAAGCTAATATCCATTATAAGCTAATATCCATTAATAGCATACATAAAGTTGGTATCTACATTATATATCATTAAAAGCATACATGTCGCTCATATACCAAAACAATGGCAACAGTTCAAAACGTTCTCAATTCCCCTCAATTCAAAGGACTCATATTACATTCCGAATCTATTCATATTATTCTGATATACCCATAGCCACTTCCATATCAGGATACCCAGGGATCATCACTAAAGCTTAATAAAACCACTATTGAGATATGCTGGGTCAGCAAATCACAATACTGTATGGAAACAAAGGGTCTACGTTGGTTGGGCAATTCACGGATTGGCCGTGTATTTAGCGGGTAATATTTGTGATATGCATACGCTGTGATTTTTTGCAAGTTTGAAGGTATGAAAGGTCATTTCAATATCATAAATAAGGCAATTGTCATTGCAAACAATACATTTAAAGAAAGACAGCTAGCTACATAACAGAGAAAAAATCAATCTTTTAATCAGGGTAACTACTCAACATGTACTTGCTGTTGCTGTTAGGCTAGCCAGTTAATTAAATATCGTATTATTGTCAGTTGTTGTATGGTTATTGCTTGTGAATAAATGTTTGTCTATGTCTACGTCTATTATGATTTTTTGTATGCGTTTACCTCTACATCTTCTGTAGCGTTAGCTACTATTAAGTATTCTGTGTCTTTTGTTAAATTTTCTCCATACCTCAGTTAATTATTTTAATTTCTATCTACGTTACATCGTAATCAATATATCACTCATAAAAAAATCAATCATTATGACCGTGCTTTAATTCTTGACCTAAAAATCCTAGTTTCAATGCCTAGTCACAAATATAAAGTGTGGCCCCGCCCTTAGCACTTACCGCGATACCCAGTGCAGTTACTTCGATAACAATAGGTAACTCTAAATATCCTGATAATTCCTCTAAAATAGCTACGAAAAGCCATTAGTGTACGAGTAATATTCCGAAAATTGTTTGCATTTTGTTGCGTCGTTTTGCTTTGGTTAAAAAGAGATATTTTATCAAAGTTAATATGTAAAAGAGGATTTTTTTTGTGAGTGCGTTAAAATATATTTATTGACATAGAATCATAAAGTTTTCAAGGATAATTCTATTGTTAACCGAATCACACACAAAATAAGATATAATATGCGACGAAAACAATTTAGATTTGATTTGGAATAATTATAAACTCATTTGCCTTATAGAGATCCCGGATCTTATAGAGAAACAAAGTATATTAGTATACTAACATAATATAGAAAGGAAAATCACATTTCCAATTTAAAATATATGCGAGGATTTTCTTTATAATGATGCAATTCAATACATGCTGAGCTTGCTTGCTATTTACTAGACAATTTAGTTTTTTGTAATTTAGAGTTTATTTTTACCATTAGCGTGGTTTATTCAATACAATGTAGCATGTACAAATAATATATCAATTATATAGACAACTAGGTTTCCGCCCGCGGCTTCGCCCGCACAAATTAAAGAAAAACCCGCATAGTTCCCGTTCCCGTGGGATTTCCGGGATTGCACCATTTTCCCGGGGTAAAAAGTAGCCTATGTCCTTCGTCGGGTATCAAAATATCTCCATACCAAATTTCATGCAAATTGGTTCAGTAGTTTAGGCGTGATTGAGTTACAGGCAGACAAACAGTTACTTTCGCATTTATAATATTAGTATGGAAGTATGGATTATTCAAAAACAATTTTAACCATACCAACCAATCAACCGTAGTAACCATATTCACAGACGTTTTGGTTTTGATGCCGCCGCCGCCGTCACCCGAGATTGTACTAAAATCCTACCATAGTTGTTGTTTAAACAAATAAGAAATAATTGTAGGTATTCAAGACTCTCATCTTTGAAAGCAACGCAAAAAATATCAAACATATTCCGCTTATAAAATCATTAACGCAGCACCCGTAGGACATATTATTATTAACCACAGAACTAGGCAGTCCAATATTTCGAATAGTTACCTCATAATCCGAAACTAAGCACGTAAAATCGACGCTTCGGGACTTTACTAGATACCGTACTTTACGCAGTATTATCCTATATTTCATGGTTCTAAACCTATAAAGGCAGTATCACAAATCCAACGAAGCCTTCATTATGACCGCATTTACGGTATCACGTGGAGGTAGTGTAGCGTGTGTCCCACACCTAATATTGTGAAATGACTCGTCCTTTGGAATAGATTGAATTTTGACTAGTCTATTACTACGTAATAATCTCTATGAAGACGAATCCCTATTTCCCTTGGTCACGGTATCCCGTATCACGCACGAACAGCTGAAACGATTTTGATAACTCTATTTTTGATAATATGTTCGTTATTGTCAGGAGAAGGATAATTAATGATGAATTACCAATTAAAATGAAGTTGAATGAATAAATGTTTAAGATTGATTTTGAGATATTAAACGTGTTTTTAAAGACGTTACTCATACACAAATTAACTAAACAATCAATTAGCTAAAACTCAGTAGGTAAACAGATTTCCAAAAATATATCTACGGGTTTGTTAAGATTGTCAGTGAAACTTGGGTTCATTCTAATATTACAAAAAACACAATAATACGCAAATAAACCAAATAATCAATTTACCCAAATTGATAATATAATATCTACCTAAAATGATCAAATATATAAGCTAGCCAATTCTAGTATTACAAACGTATTCCAAAAGCCTTACAGGTAAATGGTGTTGATGTTGAAATAGGTCTTTAAACTTCAAACAGGCACTTAGACGAAAATTATCCAACGAGGTAGCGGTGTGGAACGATCGAGAATTTATGAGTTTGACGTGCGAGTGGTTCCGTACTTATATTATACATTTGAGAGTTTATTTCTGTACTTTATAGAAGAGAAATAAACTATATATATAGAGAGAATTTTAATTTTTTTACGAATTAAGGGAAACACTACAGCACTGACTTTAAAAATTATTTTACGATAAAGGCTGAGTAACATATAATATGCTTTATTTGATATTTTTGTTATCCCGAGTTAAACAGAAACCGAAGATTTTTTAGGAAAGAAAAAAAAAATGAAAGGAGATAACGCGTTTAAAGTACCTAATGATCATACACGTGATTTTAAAAATTACAGTTTATTCACAATAAAATATACATCTATAATACATACAATGGAAATTTTAATCTAAGTCAACTTGGATTACTATTTTCTAGGTCTTATTGCAAGTAATTTGTTATAAAATAAAACATTACTTCATTACAAAGTTCCATCTGTACAAATGGTATATTTACGATGCCCCAGACACTTTAAATTGGTATTCGGTTCTGTAACATCCAACAAATTGACATAATCAAGTCGAGAGCTCGCTACTGAGGAGGCAATTTAAGATATGACTTGAGGATAATTGAATCGTTTACTAGAATACCTATTTGTGTGTCTTTGGTAACACACGCACACTAGAGAGCGGTTTTAATCGCGTACGTGAGTAAATGGCTATGTGCTTATTCTGACTGTAATATATTTATACCAAATTTCATACAAATCGGATCAGTCTTAATTCATTCATGCATCTGTTGCGTGCAAATTTTGTTATTTCGCCGTTTACAAACAGCGTCATCATTTTACAAACGCTTAGCATATTGTCGATGTGGTTTGTGTGGTTTACCCTGCCTACTTTGTCTGGAAATTAAAAAAAAATGCCTATAGTATGTTATCAATAAAATCCTCTATATTTTAGTGAATGCCTTATTAAATCGATTCGGTAGTTTCTGAGTTTAGCACTGACAATAATATATCCTTGAGAAAACTCTACATAGATGTTTTAAAATCACACAAATATTGTTTTATTTGCATGTATGTATAAATATGTATATTATTATGTAACTGGAATGAAAGTATCTATATGAATATTTATATCATTAGCACTAAAACAATATAGGACTAAAATGAAAAGTGGTAATGCGGTCAAATAAAGTTCTCGAAGGACCACGTCTACAACACATACATATATGTTACGTAATATTCAATATCAGTCCATTAACCATACAAATAGCAGGGCAAGGTCGACACACAACCTGACAAATCGTCCACACCTACTGACTAACCGACTGAATTACAGGGTACGGTCTTACGTGTGTAGCGTTAGCAAATAAATGTATATTTTTAGGACATTATATTTATTAAGAATAACTTTTGTTGAGAATAATAATTATTAAATAGAAACAATTTTATATGTAGTTAAGAATGGTTTGGATTAGAACAGAGCGAAATATTAATCAACAAAAATACAATTAGGCACTTCGAAGAAAAAATAAACCTGACAGAAATAGTAGAATTTCAGAACGATTAAATCAAGTATAAAATTTCAGCATTTACCTCTCTGTGAAATCAAGAAAGTCTATGGACACTTTTCAATAGAAGTAAATTAAATAATATAAAAACAATGTAAATAATAATACATTCGGTTCTCAATAAACAATCAGTAATCCAGTAAATTACATTCTAGACTCTAGAGAGTTATGTCGCTTGAAATCAAACTCAAGAAAACACATAAGATTAAACATTCATGTTTCCCCACTAAATGTACGAAAATCTTTATATATTTTATTACACCAAGGATCTGTATTTTACAACATTATTATTATTTCCTAAGTCCTCATAAATTACTCGAGGCCGTAATCTGTCCCCACGGAATTTTAAAATAAGCTAATGATTCTTTCAAAGTTTGATTCAAATATTCAACTTTCTATCCTTCTTCCCTTTATTATTGGGCCTGTTAAGATGTTTTTATTATTTGATTCTGTAACATAAATAACGTCCAATCAATTTTAGATATTTCTGTTAATTTTATTTTATATGAAACCGGATTTTTTTGCTGACCGTACATTTTTCTTGAACTTGATTAAACTGAAGTTCAATCACAATTGGTATGTAAATAAAATAGGTTCTTGACATAAATTAAAGTCGGTACCTACGAAGGGCAGAGAATAACCAAGTAAGCATTTACGCTCGATATTGGTAATTTCAATTTTTGATATCATCCATTGTGGATTTTAATACATTTGACTCACAAATACAAATGATATTTTCGTGTCAAGTAATAAATAAAATATAACATAAAGAAAACTTATGAGGTTAATAAATTAAATAAAGAGAGTAGTACATATATCACATTGCAATAAATTCAAATTAACCTTTTATGAAACTACACCATTTCTCGTCACCCAATCAATCTCAACCTACCAAATCCATGCATTTATTTCCAGCGAAACTTACCGTGAATTCCTATTTACACAGATTTCAAACACTGTCAAAAGCAGCATTTCCCTTCAATAAAGTAACATATAAGACCAAAAGTTGAACGCAATTCTCTGCTATTTTTTCACCGACTTCATCTGAGAGCCTGGTACTGACAGCGTTGAAAAGTTAAAAATATATCCCAAGAGTTATTTTAATCCTTGTCGAGTTTTCGAAAATATGGGCTACGGTTTTGAGGGTGTAAATGTGAAAATGTAGAGTTTTGTTTGTGAGTTTGTGGGTAGAACTTTTAGAGTAAAGCTTTTTACTTTTTCTAGAGTTGCGAAATGAGGAGAATAGAGTTTTGATTGTAATATTTTGTGGGTAAAGCTTTTAAAGTCAAGCTTTTTCTAGAGTCGCTTAGATATCTAGATTAATATGAAAAGAATAAATACTTTTATGAATTGTAAGAATAACGAGAGACTACTGGATAGTTTATATGCAGTAAATTAAAATATTACTTATTCAGTATTATTTTATTTCGAACACGTTATTAGTTACGGTTGCACAAAACTATGTATTACCATTTAAAGCTGTTTAACATCAAGTCAGTACATCATATTGAATTACAAAAAATACAAAGTAATGATTGTTTTTGTTCTTATCTTAAAGCTCGATTATGTAGATAAGGAATCTAATATGTTACTGAAAAACGGTGCTTTTCATATCTATAGTCATTGTATTCAATTGAAAATGTGATCTGAACAAAGAAATGTTGGAAATTGAACTGTATCCAAATAAGATTTGGATATCATCCAAAATTATTGTTTTTAATTTGCTACATTTACCAGAAGTCAAACGCAGATTCTATTAATATAATTTTAACGATCAATAAAATTTTCTTTGAACTTGGAGATAGATAACATAGGTGCAAAAATTAAAAATTTATAAATCACGAGAATTATACAGTACAATACACACAATACAATGTATTTAATACTGAGTTGGCTAGACTCAGCAGCAACGACGTCAGCAGTGTCATATTAAGCTAGGCGTCCATTAGAGACGGATCGGGGCGGGTCGCATCGCAACGGGCCGTCTCTAATGGACGCGCTGTTTGCTCCTGCGTCCACCTGTACGGGGCGCGGCGGACCGCCTAGGCGGATTTTATCTAACAGACGCTCGCCGCTCACATCCGCCTGCCTGCGTCCACTAGGCGGATCAGGCCGGGCCGGGCCGCAGCGCACCGCGCGCCGGCAGAAATCCGCCTGCGAAGCGATATCCGCCAATGCGTTGCGGCCCGCCCCGACCCGATCCGTCGCTAATGGACGATGTTTCATACAAAACATAGGCCGGCGTATTTTTGCGTTGCGATGCGGCCCGGCCCGATCCGCCTAGTGGACGCCTAGCATTACTATTGAATATACTTTTGTTGAAAAAAAAAAGACGTGTGGCACTCGGGGACTGCCGCGGTAAAGCTATTGCATGCTATGCCTTCAAGCCACACCTCCGCGCCCGTCGGAGTGGGGAGCGTGAGGTTTTTCGTTACTAAATTTCTGGATTCGGTCCCCGCGCTCAAGGCCCGCGATAGAAGCTATGCAATAGCTTAATAAATAAATATACGTACTATTTATGTACAAATATTTCATGAATTTTATGTATAAAATCATAAATGTGAAGTTAGTAGATAAGTAGTTTTAAATTAATTTCCATATTAGATTTACAGAAAAGAAATATAAAAATACAACTCCGCCGAGACAGCTTGCGCTGCCGTGACCAGGATTCGAACCTGGGTTACTACGGCCACAACGTAGGGTCCTAACCACTAGACGATCACGGCTATCGGAGCAGGTGAGAATGTGCTCGAAATTTTGAAAGGTAATCTTCAAATTACTTTCTCTTTAAACATGATTCGACAACGTTTGGTTACGTGATGTTATGCTTGGATGACAGCGTACCGTCGGCAAAAATATAATAAATAAATATTTTTTAATGAAAATTGTGGGTATCTGGTAAGCCGTAAGTATCAGAATTTTAATGATCTTAATTATTAAACTAATATTATTCCAATATTTATATACCTCTATAATATACAATATAACAATAATTGTTTATAATTATTAATTATTCATACATTAACGCAACCATTCACCATTTAACTAATTATGTAGTTAAATTCGTATACTTCAAAAAGTTTCCTATCTTTATGTTTTATCGTATTTGCATATCAATGTACAACAATTTGTCGTCTCATTTGCCAATTTTATCACTCACAAGAGTAATTTACCGCCATTTTGGCTTATTACGCTTTCCCGCTCTTTTGTTTGCGCGGGAAAGAGACAAAGGAACCGTTTAAACTGAATATTTTGAGGTTATTACCGTAATAAAGTCTTTTGGTGAAATTCTTACATGTATTCATTTATTTTGGGTTAAATTGTTGAGTCATAAAAGTAACATAATATGTAGAGCAAGTAACTTATGCGACTCTTGGTCTACAACTATTGTCATTCCAAATTTCACCCAAATCAGTGCTATAGTTTTGCAATGAAAACTTAACAGACAGGAAAGCTTTCGCATTTATAAGTTAACATTAGATTGCTTATAGATTAAGGATTGGTCTCCGAGAAGACCAACAATCCTTAATCTAAGATTAGATTGCTTTTTAAGGATAATTTATTTAAAAGCTGCCTAAATAATTTGATAAACAAGAGTCACATTGTATATCTAATTAATTTGTCGTAATTTCACAAACATCATAAATTAACGACAATCGAATTTAATTGCATATTGATAATTCGTGATTGTGTAGAAGTATACCTAGCCCAAAAATTTGGATTATCAAAGATTTAAAATAGTTACAAAAATGTATGCAATCTCAATTCACACCAAAACGATACCGCAATAACATTTTATGTTTTATTTTGTAAAATAAGTATCTTACAGTCAAAAAATATAAAACCGTTCCAAACTCTCAAGACTATTTAAAATCGATGCAAACGAATATTTGCATGCTAACGTAGATAACTCTTTGACTAGTAAACAGTGAGGATCGAAACATCGATAGCAAATACGGGAACTAGTCGATGTTTGCTCTATCGATATCGATAGACTAATGATGTAGTCTCGATTGTTTAGCGCGAATGCTAGTTTCGCAATAGAAAATGTTGATTTCTGTTTATATCGATGTGTATACAAATGGTGCTAATTTTAGAATTTAATTTACGTTTAAGTATTTTTGTACTATCTCACTATTAGTTAGAAGAAAACTTGTGACGTGTGTGTCTAAATGGTACGTTTTTTCCAGATACTACGTATGAACTTATTATTAAATCTGATAAAAGTATCTGATAAAAGTATGAAGTGCGAATGCAATAATATGCAGTCGCCTAAGCATCTATATAAATCATGTAAAAAAATACATTACTATTTATGACCAAAATTCTCTTAATTTGCCAACGTTAATTAAAAAACAAAATAAAATATCATTCGCATGTACTTTTTTATACGTCTGTATATGTTAATAACCCCACAATGTTGTGTAACGTATCTGAGTTCATATTCTCATTTTTACGGGGTATAAAGTTGTGATACATAAAGCGTTACGACGTACACAAGTGACGGTCTATTGTGTCTCTCCGTGTTTCTTTGTGTGCCACGCGCCTTTCTCTGTTATCTCTTTGTTAGGGGATAATAGCAAATGTATAAATAGGTATCTTATGTTGTATGTAGGTAGTTTTTAGTGAGGAAGACGTTCCTACTTATCTTTAAGGAATTACAAAAAAAGTAGAGCATAGGCAAAAGTTGGTGATATTTAGTCGATCGTGTGAAATTTCAAAGGGAACATGATACACATGATTCAGATACGTTACACATTTTTTGAACGAAAAGCAATATTTTTAAACTAAATAACTTATTCGCAAATATATGTTACAAACCTATATTTTGTAAATATGAATTAAATATATTACCCATAACAAAGTGTTCTTTCATTTTACCAGAATATGGATTCTAATCCACAACCTCTTTAATCATTAAAATGTTTATGGTTTTCACGCAGCTCCAAACCATACCTTATATCAACAATAAAGGGTTTGCATTACAAAAATTGTTCTCGCAAATTTTGTTGCAAAAAATATATTGACGGCTCACTCAACCCTTGAACACTTAACCCATATCGGAACGTTTATTTTCAAGAAGAATCGATTAATAACAAAAGAGGAGGGATCATTGAAGAATGAGACGCCGGCTCGGTCACATTGACGTATTAATAAGAGAAAGATATTTTTTAAACACACGGGGAGTCGTTTGAAACGGGAACGCAAGTTTTGGTAAATAAAAGATGGGGAAATGCTTCTGATTGTATTGCACTGTCAAGGATTATGAGAAATGAAGAAATTTTTATGAATTTTATAATTTATTGTAAACATAGTTTGAGTTCTACGATCGGGATTTAATTAAGTGTAAGTAAGTAATATTTCTCTAAGCATCGTCACGTCGTTTAAACGTATCAAATTGGGTTCAGGTGCTACATAATTAGTATTGGAAAAGCGAAAGTCAGATGCATACACGATAATCCTGAAAATTATATTTCATTTGCGGTTAAAAGGTTAAACTTTATACAGAATTTAGAAGTAAACGTATTAGTGTACATCATTATATGCCTAATAGATTACAAAATTGTAATCTATTAGGCATACAATCATACATATACATTGTAAATACAATACATTACTTTAAATAAGATGATTCCCGAATCGAGTCGCGATTACTGAAACAATACTAATCCGTATTTTCCTTAAGCCGCTGGAAAGTTTTACCGATAAGAAATGTTTCTATATCAACTTCCTCCAAGTATCTTGAAGTAAATTATTAATACCATAATCCGATAGTGTTTTCACGGTATATTTCGTTATATTTACCAGTGTCTTTTTGTTAAAGTAACAACTAACGTTAATAATAATTTTTTAAGTTTTATTTTTAGAAAAAAAATAAGGTGTCCAAAATGATAAAACTCTTGTAGTAGATACTTAGCTACTTATATTTTCAAAGTATATATTAAGTAATGAGTAGTGAGTACGTATTTTTTACGTATTACCGTAGTACCTAATTCTTTTTCAACCTGGCGCAACATATCTGCTGGCGTGCCACAAGGTGGTGTGCTCTCTCCAATTCTGTTTGCTGTATTTATTAATTTTTTAACTCCTCACCTAACTTCCCTTTATCATCTCTATGCAGACGACCTTCAAATATATACACAGTCGCCTTTAGCTGATATTAACACTGCCATTAATGATATAAACAACAATCTAAACAAGGTGTATGATTGGAGTGTATCCCATGGTCTCAAATTAAACCCATTAAAATCACAAGCCATCATTATTGGTAGTCAGAGTCTGGTGGCTAGAATCAACTGGACTACCTTACCACCTATCTATATTGATGGCGTCGTCGTGCCTTACCGAAAATCGGTTAAAAACTTGGGCTTATATATGGACGAAACTCTGTCATGGTCAGTGCAGTTAAAAAACATCAGTAAAAAAATATTTTGGACAGCATCTAGTTTAAGAAGGCTGCGCAATTTTTTGCCTATTCCCACCAAAGTTATGCTTGCTCAGACCTTAATGCTGCCCATTCTGGACTATGCTGACGTGTGTTTTTCCAACCTAACCCAGGAGCAACTCGATAAAATCGAACGTTTGCAGAACCTTGCCCTGCGTTTTGTTTTTGGGTTGAGAAAATTTGACCATGTCACAGCATTTCGGAAGCAGCTTAAATGGCTACCCATCCGCCACCGCCGCAATGCTCATGTCCTCTCGCTCCTGTACTGCATACTATTTGATCCTCGTATTCCTTGCTATTTAAAAGATAACTTTGAATTTTTATCTGCCGGGAGTTTGAACCTACGATCTAATGATAACCTTATGCTAAGAGTTCCTGTTCACTCAACTAAATTTTATAACGCTTCTTTTACTGTTAAAGCTGTGCAACTTTGGAATGATCTACCCACCAGCATTAGGAAAGCTCAATCGCTTGAGTCTTTCAAAAATATGGTAAAGAATCATTATTTGCAAACCTGCTAATTTTCTGTGCTGTTTTTCTTTTTTGTGTTTTATTTTTAATGTTTTGATATTGTTTGTTTTTTTTTCTTTCGTTTATTTTGATTTGTATGTTTTTAGTATTAATTTATTTGCTTTTTATGTGTACACTATCTTCCCATATTTGCAACTGTATATTTCATGCTTAGTACCTACTGGTTGCTTGGAAGAAATTGCTATTTAGCAATAAAGCCGCCAATTGCTTCTGATATCCTTGTATTGTAAAATTAAAAATTTGTGTGCAATAAAGAATATATAACTATAACTATAACTATAACTAATTATGTATATGGTAAACTTTGGTATTACTATCTTCGTAGTAACGTTAACTACATATATTTCACCAATTTCTAACCCACCCGTTAAAAAGCTTGCTTATCAACATTGTAACAACACAATTGTTAAGGTCTCAATATAAACCTAATCGTGTGTGCCCATGAAAAGAAATTCTCACCCATTATGCTCGATAAAAAATTGAAAAATCATCATAATGCGATAACGTGGTACTTTATCTGGATATTCTATTGTTGTGGCATCGAGTAGGCGTTCACGTGCTTTCAACATTGTATTCTGGAGTGAACTAGATTGTTCTAGAATATTCGAGAAGCAGTGTTTCGATTTTTACTAAAGGTCACCCTATAAACCCGTGCTAGTATTTATTGGTAACATCATCAGGTGACCCTGCAGTCGCTCCAATGCTTGATCTAACATAAAAAGGAATAATTATAGACAGAATAATAACTAGTAACTACCGGTAACTATACCTACATAGGTTCGTGAATAGAAGATAGCTCAAATATATTATTATAGCTCAAATGTTAGCTGAGATAGGTAATTAATAATTACGTACTTAATAAAATATATTGTTCAATTTATCATTACTTTAAAGTGTATAAATTTCGTTAGAAATGGCACACTGTTGAGATGCGAACTTCAGAAGTAACAATACTGGCTTTGTTGCCATCCATCTTTATTTACCTATAGCTTGAAAAAGGTTCTACAATAATTAATAGAAACAGATGACCCATATCAATAGACCTTACGATACGCAGAAATATTCATCTGTGTGTTAAAAAAACTCTCTGAAATTCTTGGTCTAAAGAGTTGAAAAGAAAAGAGAATATTTGAAACTAGATTAGTTTACTACACATTATGAAATTTTTAATTTAAAAAGCCAATACTTATTACGGAGATGGAATTAATATAATTTTACAAACGCCGTTCGTAATATTTTGTAATAATCTTCATTATAATATTAATCATGTAACACTGTACCGTATAAGAGTATAATCAATAATCATATACCAAATTTGTCCTAAACCTATAAAATGTAATCCATCAAATAAGCAGTCATAATTCGTCCCTGTAGAAGAAATTTACCATATTTTCACACAAACAGAAGCAGCATATGAAGACGTATATGACACTACAGTGTTAGAAACAAATTCCTTTCATATGCTATTTCCCTTTACATTTCAAACAATGGAGCTATCGATGTATGAAGGCGCTTTGTCGAAGTCACCTTTGTATCAAAAGAAAACGTGTCTCTAATGAGAGTTCTTTATGCACTTTTTCGCTTTTAAAATTATGACTCTGAATGTATGGTATTCGTTAGCATGCATTTAATGTCGACCCTCGTGTCGCATCCATTTAATTAAAGGAACCGTTGACATGTCGCGGTGTTTATTGAAGATACACTATTAAAACTGTAATTGCGATGTGTACAGGATTTAAAATTACATTTTTAAGTTGTAGAAACTGTAACAAGTTTTAACGGGAACTTTTGGGCATGTGGAATGATTCAATGCTATTTGGAGTTGATTTCTATTATGCGTATACTTTATTTTATTTAGGTGAATCTAAATTAGTATAGATATATAAGTAAGGTAAAAAGTTAATAAGTTATATGAAAAAAACGAACCAACAACAATTTTCGATAAGCCTTGGTATAATCGGTAAGATAATAAGGATTAGTACAATCGATAGGACAACTTCACAACCCTTATACAGTCAGGCTAAAAATCGCTGCAATAAAATCAAAATATTCTTCAATTAATCTCCACTACGAAAAAAAATTATTGCTTAAACACAATAACAAAAATTACAATATTCCCCATCTACAACACATCGATATACCACTTACCATCTAAACCAAAGGAAATATCACACACCGGGCTCCGTTACCAATCTCGACGTGCATTTGCATCACAAGGGTAGTCTGTTCAATTCCTCGTGAATGCAGAATATAGATGCAACGTCTGGCGACAAACTAGATTCCTGTGCTTGTGTGAAATGTATATGAAAAGCTTTGGAATTTTTGTAGTGTATGGTAAGACGTTCTACCGTTGCTGGGTTGCTGGGCAAAACTGGCGACAACGAGCGATTGACCGGGCTCAATGGCGTGCCATGACTGAGGCCTTTGTCCAGCAGTGGACAAACATGGGCTGTTAATGATGATGATGATGATGATGATGTTAAGACGTTAGGTTATAAGTCGTTATTATGTAATGTTAAGTTGGAAAGCGTAATTAAGAGTTCTACTGTTTAGTTCTAAAGTTTTATTAAACTTTTTAATACTGATATTTTCTTATAAAATGTACATTATTAATAATCCTTACTAAATAAGACGATTGATCGTAGAGGCGATTTGTTTTCAAACTTCATTCACTGCAGAAGTCGGAACACAATATACCTGTACGTATTTTTTTTCGTACATTTAAATACAAGAAAACTCACTTTATTTATATAACTAGCTTACCGCCCGCGGCTTCGCCCGCTTTGTCTAAAACCTAATAAATTATATACTAAAACCTTTCTCTTGAATCACTCTATCTATTAAAAAAAACCGCATCAAAATCCGTTGCGTAGTTTTAAAGTTTTAAGCATACAAAGGGACATAGGGACAGAGAAAGCGACTTTGTTTTATACTATGTAGTGATGTTTAATTTGATCAGAATCGAGAACATAATCAAATTTACAATTCAACTATGTTTAAATACCGATATCAATTAACAGAACACTTTAACATCCATTTATAGTAAAATTTAATATGACAAATATAGCATAACCTCCTCAGGCCCAAGACCTAAATAGCAATATTTGGTTTCCTCCCAGTGTCTAGCAAAAAGGACAACATATTTTTAAGGCTTGCCGCCCACGACTTTCGTGTGGCGTTATTCATTAAAAAGGAAAACTAGAATTTTTATATTTTTTTTGGGATACAATGGCATGATACTTAGTCGATCGGTACGCTTGTTTGTTACAATTTGTGGTGTCCATTTTAAAGGACATTGGGCTGATACTTTAAAATCAGCTGATTTGTGTTTGGGTTTTATGAAGGACATTGGGCTCATAACGAAAGATCTACCACTGGATACTTGGGATAAAAAAAACCATTCAATATTGAAAAAATAACAATATATTTAAAGTTGTTTCAAAAATATTTAGGCAGGGGCATAAGAAATATCAAAATAAAAATCTACTAGTAAACAAAAACAATACTTCTTCATATTCAAATTAAAATCAACTAAAAACAAAAACCTTCGTATCAAAAATAAAAAGTAAACTTCTCTTTTATGCCCTGCAATACTTAATCTAATAAATAAAAACTATAAAAATATTTTAATCTAATAAATATTTAGGCAGGGGCATGAGCAATATCAAAATAAAAATCAAGTACAAACAAAAAAACCCTTCAGCAATTATTGCTGATGAAACTCTAAATAACAATTTCTGTTTTTAGTAAGGCACAAATATATTTGGCACGAAGTGCACTTGAAATAAGTTTTATTGAAATAACATAGTCTGCATCGGTCTCTTACTAGAACATGGGAACTTCCTCTACCCATTTCTTTGAGTTCGTAGTCTTGTTTAAATGGGACAATCGCGAGGGATTCGATCTTTCTTCAGCGTGCTGGTGCATCCAATACCTCTGTTATAAAGCTCATATGCTAACCTTTGGGACGTAAAAAATCGGTCAAAGTAGAGAACATGGCCTTGGACCAGATTATCCAGCTTTTTCGGCCAGGCCAAATTCAGTTCCTGCGTAATCCGGATATGTAGTTTCGCCTTGATAAATATGTAAATCGCTTACTAGTCCATTGGAATTGGCAAGTACAAAAGCTTTGAGTCCAGTGGGATGGGGTTTGCCCGGACATTATTGCTTCATTGGACAAATCCCTGTAATTAAAATTTATGACATAGTAAAGGTTCATCCCAATGTCCATTATAATGGACAACTAACTTTGACTGTTAGTAAATCTTTGTTTTTAATAAGGACGCTTAAAATAATGTCATTAAATAAACGAATATACGAATCATAATAAATATAAACAAGGTTTAAGTTTAAAAACACAAAGATTATTCATTAAAAAACGGATTAATACTCACCATTCCTTCGGCGGGCGCTCATGATGAGACTTGGCGGAGATTTGATGTGACACAATTGGTTAGATTGGCAATATGGCTTCTGTTTCCTATTCGAATATAACTGACCAATAGAAAAAAAGCAAAGACAAAAAGAAATGTCGCGAATTTTTGAATTTAAGCGCAAAATTCAAAAGTGTCCCTTATGATTGACACTGGGTGGAAAATTATGTTTCCTTATTAAAATGTTTGGGCCGCAAGGCTTTCTATGAATTGTCCTTTATAGATGACAATGGATCAGAGGAGGATAAAGCCGAATTATTTCATGTAATTGAAATATTGTAAAGCTGATGAATACCTAGTTTGTTTGTTTGCTTGCTTCAACGCGTTAAATCTAAGGACATAGACTACTGATTCGATTTGAAAAATTCTTTCAGTGTTAGATAGCGTATTTATTGAAGACTAGGTATATATCATTACTAAGACCAATAGAAGCAGAGCAATGCGAGTAAATCTGCGGGGCACAGATAGTAATAATATAAAGTCTCATGTAAAGTGTCCTGTGTCATTACGGTAGAAGACATTACACATCATTTTTAATACGCTATTAGACGAATAAAATGTATCCCAGGATTGAAAAATCACGCTTTAATCAGGCGAATAAGGCCAGCATAAAACTACACACGACATTTTTACGAAAGGCTCCAAAGTTAAGAGAAAATTGAGTGGAAAAGGCATTCGTCTTCGTTACACAGGCGACAGAGCCTTCAACCGTACGAAATGGTAAGTTTATGTGACGGCTTCGAAAATGTGTTGGAACGTTTTCATTTTGAGGGTTTCTAATTTGTTAATAGAGTCATAAATTATATGAGTAAATTATAAATTATATACTATATAAATATATATTATCAAAGTGAGACATTATGTAAGATTTACTTATATTGCGGATCTTAAAAGATTACAGAGTTTCTTCCTACTTCTTCTTCTGTTTACCGAACTGGTGGTAAATATTTTCTTATTGAATTTAGAAGATCAAAAGCGATTCAGTGATGTGTTAGAATTTATTTTAAAGAATAAGGAGAAAGTACCTTCCCTTTTCCTGTATTTATACTTTGAAAATATATAAACGCTTACCCATTGAATTCGATATAGAGTTAACTTAAAATTGCTTAAATTACCAATTAAAGTTAATTTATTGCATTAATTATACTTAATAGCCACTAATTAACGTTGTTAGTTACTGTTATATATTTTGTCATAACATATTTTTAACATTAAATACTATTTTTTATATTAATGAAATAATCTGAATAGATACACGTACACCTATTTTACTTTTAATTTTAACGCACCGAATAAACTGTCTGTTAAATGAAGTGGTTTGCGTATTAAAATTTAACGAGAACAAATCCTGTCAAAGTACGCGAAAGCTGTTATAATATATGCAATCAGTAATTAAAAGTGTCGACAGGTTTTCGGCTAACCTTAACAAGTATAAGTTTAAACGAAATATTTAGCACTAAGCGCTTGGCAGAGATGGTTTTGAAAATAATTAATGGAAAATTTTAATTGATTTTTCATCGGTTTTTTTATTTGCGTGGTTGTGAACTGAATTACAATGCATTCTTACATTATTTTCAGTAAACAGCTTACATCAATAAATTAACCAGGTATAAAATTCATTTTGATCTTTAGTGAAAATAGTTTCATACATGTTTGTATTAACATATTTATAATTTCATTCTTGAATATATTACAGGGTTAAAATATAACTTTCATTATTTTCATTTTGCAATCTATTTCGCATAAGCAGAACACAATATGCAGAGATAACAATTTTTCCCTAACTTATGGGTTTTTATATCGTTTCAGCCCTTTATATTCGCGCCAAAACGATTATTATATTTTTTATCAGATCGTGATGGAGGACGTATGGAGGTTATTATTTCTTACTGTTATTTTTGCTTCAAATGTGTATTTTTTAGTCGTTTGGAATGTTGAGATTTCTAAGGCTTAATCTAAAATAGTTATTCGACAATTTCTTTACTGTATAAGAATATAATATGATAATTAAATTGATATAAAAATAACTGGAAGGAAAGAAAGAAATCAAAGTGAAATATCTTTGTATATTTTGAAATACCAAAAATGTCATGTTTTATAATCCTATGTAAAGTTTTAATTGTTTTTTTTTGTTTAGTCTTGTGCAGTCAAATAATGAATGTTTCTTTATTTCAATAGAATAAATTAAATAACCTTTTAAAAGTAGGTTAGCTGTGTATTTTTTTTTTTTAAATAAACTGATACTAGATTAATTAACCACAGCAGACGATCGCAGGTGCTTTGCCAGTCTGTGATATGTTGTCGTATTTGAAAGTTCCAAAACAGATGTGCTTGTGTACGATTTCTTTTTTGTCCTTCTTTTAACGTAAATAAAGTCCTTTACTATGGAAGAAGAAACAGTTTGTTAGCTAGATCCAAATGTAGATTAAAAAAATGTGTGCGTGTACTAGTGTACACACGTAAGAAGTGAAACTTCTTTATGACCTTATTTTTAAAAACAAGATGGCGCGTAACGGAAAAAAAAATTTTACACTAAATTTTTTTCCAACCCCGATAAAGAAGTTTCACTTCAAAAATATCGTAAAACTATTTATATAGAATTGTAGAGCATCAGCAATTCTTTTTTTTTCACAAAATAACTTTGTATAAGGTACGATGGGATTGTCATCGTCCTTTAGGACAAAAATCCCCAAATAAAAAAAGATTAAAAAAAAAAATAAAAAAATAACTTGCTTTAAAATTGGATAATGTTTGAGTTGCATCCATTGTCAAGATAGGTAAGTAATGATGATAATTCAAAGTGAGCGCAGCAGCGTATAGTTACGTTATTAGGGTAATTCCGGGGTAGATGGCCATAAAGGAGAGATGGCCTATCGAAATATTTCAGGGATTCGTTCACTAGGTGTCACTATTTAGCGATTAGTTCGCTGCGCGTCGTGCGTGAGGGCAAAGGTACGTCGAAAAAATAAGCGAAAACCAAAGAAAAAGTAAGTAAATCCTTTGTTTTTTGATTCGAATAGCTTGAATATTTTTTAGATGTCAACTGTTTTTCACAAAGGTGATGTTAATTTCTTAAAATAATGGTTAAATTTGTATTTATTGTAAAGTATACGAACATTGCTACGTTATTACCTCAAAATTATTGGTTTCATGTCATTACTTGTTTTAGTTTTTGCTGTGGCCAACTCTCCCGAAATATAAGGACAGATGGCCAATTCTAGTCTGTAGATGATGGCCATAGTGACATAATATAAAAATTATGTTTTGTACAAATAATTGATTTATATTTATATTTGTTTTAGACGCCTAATAAATACAAGTGAAAGACAGTGGCTGTGAGAGGTCGGAAGAATGGGTAAAAGCAGCCATTAATCTGTAATGATAGCTTATCCGTATGCGCGCGAGGGCTCCAGTACCAAATACCTAGAAAAACATTAGATTGAAGAATAAAAAAAAAAATGTGTGCCGAGCACACGTGTCAGAAGTGAATCTCCTTTGGCAAGAATCAAAGATCCAAAATCGTCACCTTATTCTATGACGTGACGGTTTTGTCATGACGTAACCTTGAAATTTTACTCTCTATCTAATCTAATATGTCAAGAAAGGACCAATGAGACCTACTTCATTTGGAGAGAAAAACGAGAAGAAATTTGTTACTTCTATCAAAACAAAGCAAGCTAATGGCTTTGCTTTATCGATGGATGACGTGATCTCCTTACTGCGTATTTAAGGTGGATGAATCTGGTTTACTATATCTGGCTTCTATAGCGGTCCCCACAGTGACGTCAACTGAAAAGAACGCGGTGAAGAAGAGAAAAGAAGACTTAAAACTAAAAAAATATGACTAAAAATTAACCATAAGCCTATAATTTAGTTATGGCCATCTTACCTTTAATGCCATGGCCATCACGCCCGGACATCTCGGGAGAGATTGCCAATTGTGATTTTTTTTTAAATTTAAATAAATAAGGTGATCCTATTAGAAATTGTTACTTTTATGTTTAGAATATCATAGTTGAATCTTTAAAGTTTAAGAAAAAATAAATACAATAACAAAAACAAAAGTATTTCATTTCTGATAGAGCTTAGAAAAAACTATGGCTAACTACCCCGGACTTACCCTAATAATAACGTTCTTTAAAACTACAAATTAAAATGATACTCTACAAAATCATGATTAATATGTTATGCGTTAATCATAATCATCAACAAGTTATAGATAAACCATTTTGTACTATAAAATTTTATTGTTTATGTTATTACATCATAAACTATATACACACATCTCCTAATATCAAATATCTACTACTTGAAAGCTACGTCATTAATTATTATTAAAAGAAATATTACTAATCTAATTGGTATACAAACGAACAGGACAAAATTACTACTTAGTCTAATTATTATACAAACGAACATGACAAAACCTCATTAACCAATTTAATAAAAATACTCTTGTTAAAGGACGTTTATTCTGCTGTTCATTTTCCATTATTGCATCTACCCTTTCTGTAAGCTATTTAAAAATTTAATCAAAGCGCTGGTTTACAATAGTATGATATTAATCTTCAATAAGAGCTTAACCGTAATTGCCTTGCACTCGTATTTTAGTCGTAGGATATTAAAACTAGCAGCGATTTTCTTCTAATTTAAATTTTATTAGACGCTCGGAAGGCGAAGCTAATATGTACTGTATTTTATTATAATAAGGAAAATTGTAGTCTTATTTTTGAAAAGGATTTAATATGCTATTAATTTTATAGAGATAGGGTAGACTGGGTACGGTTGTGCCAGGTCCCGGTAGTGACAGTCGTCATATTTTCGAAAATATAGAGAATAGCAGAGGTCATGCAAGGGGAAAGAGGAGCGGCTTGCTGGTCTCAACCTGTTTCACAGGGTTGCATCATTTTCCGCGCAGTGAGTACGTGAGCAGAAGCCCATTTTGATTTTAACCGCCAAAAAGTAAGTTTTTTCGTTCATTTTCATTTCCAAATTACTGTAATATCTATGCTGATAGGGTATTGAGTGTTATTCATCGATATAAGTCACATATTAGCAGTTTAATATCAATAATTACATTTATTGTAGGTTATTTTGTCTTGGCGTGGTGATTGTATTTTTATAAAAACAGTCTCTGGTTACGGTTGTGACACTTTAACCGGGTACGGTTGTGACATAAGTAAAATATGTTGTTTTTGTTTTAGATGCCTAGAAATCGCATCAGAAAAACTCAAAGAGTGTACCGTGTACCGTGTCGCAGTACGAAGATGCGTATGGTGAAGTAAAACGCAGGACTTCTTTGCGCAGTGCTGCAGATTATTAATTATTTTGATAGATAGCATAGCTACTACTTTACTATGAGAATATTTTTGCTTTTAAGCTATTGCATAGCTTCTATCGCGGGCCTTGAGCGCGGGGACCGAATCCAGAAATTTAGTAACGAAAAACCTCACGCTCCCCACTCCGACGGGCGCGGAGGTGTGGCTTGAAGGCATAGCATGCAATAGCTTTACCGTAGCAGTCCCCGAGTGCCACACGTCACAGTTTTGTTTCAAAGTACCTAAAGTAGAGTTCCTACAAACATAAGTTTTATTGTGATTATGAATGTGATTGACATTTCTTTGATAAGTATTGTAATTTTAACTAATTTTTAATGAAGACTATTATAGAAAGTCAGTATTAATGGAGACTGATAATATATCTAAAGATACTATAGTGCCTTGAAAGTTGTGAAAGATTAAACTGTTACCAGATTTTATCACTTTTGTAAAGAACGTATTTTTTGTTAAATGAGTCATATTATAAAAAATAAATATTTCTTGTAATGTAAATAATAAGTAAAGTCATGAAAAAGTATTTCGTGATCATTTAGAGCATTTCTATCCTCTTGGGTAATCATTTCACATAATTTTCATACTGTCACTATTGACCCCCAGTACTGTCACAACCGCCCCTGGGATGTGGTCGATTGTGACAATCTTCCTTTGTTTAAATAAATATTTTTCATAATTTAACTATTTGATTTAGGCCTAAAGTTTTAACATTAAGTCGTTAACCAATGAATAAACTACATTATAACACAGTTTTTGTTCAGATTATTAGCATAATTTAAAAAATATAGGCGGACAAACTAAAATTGTCACTACTGTACCCAGTCTACCCTACAAGTAATATTCGATGCAATGAACTCGACAATTACTTACATAATATATACGACAGTTATTATTTAGAGAATTTTCCAATCCTTAATCATTCTGATATTCCAAATTGGCCAAAAAAATAAAGCTCTTAAATTCTGAATAATGTATTCAACCCCACGTTCACACACACATACACTCACATAAAATACACAATGTACTTACAAACTTTTATTTTTAATTTATTCTTTCCTCTTTGACAATGTAGTCAGAGGTCTTTAGAAAAGTCATGGAATACGTCTTTCGTAATTGAAAAGCCTGAATATAATGAAAGTCGATCTTTTTCTTTGCAAAGTTAAATAAGGGTTGGGTTACGTAAGACCTACAAGCATGCCATGTTTTTGTATGGAAATCCTAACTTTCCTTACTACTTGGTAACGTGACTACAATATTAAAGATAAAATTTTTAATGAGGAGAACTTACAAAGAACTCATCGGGAAGTAGTGATGGCTTCGGTTTTAATTACAAATTCATTTTATGTAAGAGGGTAAGTTCTAAAGTATATTCTTATATTCTATATCTAGATTATTTACTTATATAGTTAGATAATAGTTTAAATTCGGAGTAGTAGAATATAGTATTTGCGTCACACTACCTATATGTATTTTTGAATATAAATTTTAGTACCTACCTATTTAAGCTTAATTTACAACCAGGTAGTGTTTCTCCGTTTATATTATTCTTCTATTTTTAATAAAATATATTCTGAAAGTAAATTGACACCCTTGAATTTATTTATAGCCCGCACAATAAAATGTTTTGAAGTGATACTTCTACGGAGGACTATTATTAAATAACATAACCTTGTGTCATGTACAATAAATTCGTAATAAACTCTATACTTCAAATAGCATAACGCCAATTCCCCATTATATCAAAAACACCTCGAAGGTATGAACCGCTATATGATAATAAGGTTCTAAGCCCCAATTTGCCTTGCAAAAACTTTCCGCGGAATTGTATTTTTGGTCTTTATTCAAATTTTCGCATGGCAACGTTAATCAAGCAAGGATTACTTGTAATAAAAAGCCGTGTTCTTCAGGGACTTGAATAATCCAGCACTTTCGTTTATTGAATTAAGAGAATCCTCGTGTATACGCTTCCTACATTATAATATAATGCTTCAATTTGTAACTTTGTTTGAAGATTATCCTGCAACTTTGAATCGGTTATAAAAGATTTTGAAACTGTTAATTGCATGGTGTTCCTTATATCTGCAATTATATGAACAAATAAAAAAATGTATGCAATGCAGGTACATTTGTGTATAAAATAGGGACAGTATGGATTTTAACAATAGGTATTATATTTTAATTCATTCTTAGTTTATGTAAATGACTCCTTTGTTGAAACTTTTTTCTAAAATTAAATGTTTTAAACACTGTTATACCAACCTCTTGTCGATACTTTACAGTAGAAGAAACATTCTGAATAGACTTTCTTTACCTTAAACAATTCATAAGCAAATGTTTGCATGAACAAAAACGTTTGGAATTTGGTATTCTAATTAAAAAAAGAGCGTGTCAGAAGTGAAACTTCTTTGGCAAGATTCAAAGATACCAAAATCGTCGCCTTACTCCATGACGTGACGGTATTGCCATGACGCGATCTTAAAATTTTACTCTCAACGTGCCTACAGAAGTTTCACTTCAAAAATTTTCATAGATATTCTCTTTTCTAAAAACATTTACACAAAAATACGTTAAAATTATTCACATATCTACCAAATTTTACTAGATACGCATTAAATTTCAATACCTCCTGAAGCGAATCCGTGGTATTATATTCAAATCGGAAAGTCAAAAGTAATTTTCCCCAGAGTGTTGACCGAGGTTCTCCAGTCAATGTAAGTATTAGGCACTTAACCTGTATTTCTGATGAAACCGAGATATTTTTTCGGAGGATATCGATTATATCTGCTTGTGTCATTGAAGGATCACCTGTCAATGAGGGAGGGAGTATATGAGCAAAACAATAGATATGTGTTTGTTATGATCACTTTAGGTAATTTAAAAAGCTTTTGTATGGTATTATAATATTTGAACATTTTAGTAACCAAAATGAAAGAAAGAAAGAAAATATATTTATTGGAAAACACTTAAATAAATACAAAAATGTGTGTATTTTAACGCTCCGTATTTTAAGTCTGAAAATGAATTAATACGATTTGTGAAACTATGGTCTGTGATTCCTTGTGAATCTACAAACTACAGTTACTATATGAAGTTTTTTCTTTAGAATTGTAGCCGATGATTAATTTTAACAAATTATAATGGTTGCTAAAAGATAATATTTAAAGAAACCTTGATACCGTGTGACCGACTCGCTTTTGGATTTTTTTCAAGTAGAGCTACATTGTATATTAATTATGAGTCAGCCGAAAAATTGGGGTTTCATGAGTTAACCTTTGATATCAATGTAAACATCTCAACCTTGGAAATTAAAAGTTGATCTTTTATGACAATATTGTACTAACCTAATAAATTTTTAAAGAATTGAAAAAATTCGATCACGAGGCGAGACATAATTCGCGGTTTCGAATCCCGTTCTGTGATAGAATTTTGTCAATTATTTTTAATTTATATGTATAAAGCATTTGAATGTTATAAAACTAAAATATGAAATTCGACATCGTACCTTATGTTTAAAATATAAAAGTGTCTATATGTATAAGTGTGATGTTATTATGCATAACAGTATCACCGAAGACAAAATCGTCTTCTTCAAGCGTAGAGTGCAGGTACCTTCTAGGGAAGCGCCACAGGAAGCGCGTACTATCTTAGACCACATCTCAGCTTAACATCAGGCGAGATTGTGATCAAGCGCTACCTTATTCACAATAAAAAATAAAATTACTACATAGGTACTATTATTGATGTTTAAATAAGTTCAGTTAAAATATAGATATTCGTTGGGATTTTCTTTGAAGTGTTAGCATTCCCAACATGTTAAAATCCCAACGAATGCATTTTCAAATAAGGTTCTTACATTTTGAAATGTGGAAAAATCAACAGGCTAATAACATAATATTTAATTCAGCAGAAGTCGTAACTTTTTCCGTCTGACTCTGAGTGAGGTTTTAATTTAATTTTTCATACTGTACGTAATCCCTAGGTACGATGCGAGTCGACGGTACGACCTCTTGTTTATAATTTAATTATATGGGTTACTGGTAAAGTTTGAATTGTGGTCAATTGTGATAATTTCTGTTTATGTAATGTAAGTGGCGTGTTAAGAAGATGGGTGAAACTGGTATACCTATCTACTAACAGTTTCGCTTGTTTACAAAATTTTATGCCATTTGTATTGTTCCTTTGCAGAAGTAGGTACATAGTTAACATTAAAATAGAACTTGGTTACCAGTAACGAAATAAATAAGGATACATATTACATACAAACTTCACCAAAGTTTTAGACAATTTTTTTGCGGAAATCCGACGTTCTAGTTTTCTTTTTTAATACAATTAAGTATAATCATTATCACAATTAAAAAGCGCGGAAGCTATCAAGCTAAATTCTACCAAATGATTTTCGCTACAGAATGTATTATGTAAATAAAGTAATGTACATATAAATATGTATTACACTCGAAAATAAAGTTCACTTTTAGCGCAGTAATTTAATAAAATTTAAATGAAGTGACATCTTTTATACTTTAGCTGTAACATTCATACATTTTCATACATATTATATTACCGTTATTATAAAATTTTAACCAAGTTATCACGATTACTCTCAGACATATCCGTGCTTGTTTAATCATATTATTGAGGTTTTATTCCAAAAGTACGTTTATTAATCAAAAGCTATTTTAGCTTTAGGTATGTTAATGCTGGTTTTCTAGATAGTTCTAATTTAAAAAAGAGTTACATTACGATCTTAATATTCAGTAAAATTTTAATAATATATTATTATTTTTTAATATTTTTCTTTAATATATTGTTGTTGTAAGTTGACTTTTCAATTGTAATTTGTTATCTTAAAACGACACCATTAACTAATTTTTTGATTTATTTAAATATGTAGTGATAAACCAAACCAATAATTATTTATCTCTATATAAGAGGAATCGAATCCATAGGACCTCTCAGTTCTAGCCCCTTACCTGCTTAGTTGTAATTATTTATCTCTATACCAGGGGAATCGAACTCAGATTCTATCAGTTCTTTGTCCCTTACCTCCTCAGTTTTACTCATCAAAACTGTGAAGATAATCGAGTTCTTATAAATCTAGTTGTCTTTATATTAGAATCCCATATTGCAGCAGTCCGGATGCATATTTCATAAGGTTGATATATTCTCCCCATACTGTATTGAACGAAGGATGAAAGATCGAGCGATGCAAATATGTTGAGAGATTACTTACAAGAATTTTTATATCCTTTGCTAGCTTGCTTCTAGCTTGTAGTCCCGGAGCCGAGTTGAGTGACATGAATGACATATAAATCATTAATTTTAAGTATTTTTTAGAAATTTCACGACTATAATTTTAGTTAATATTATTGGTTATCTAGACATAGGTATACATATACATTATACATATAATATAAGTCATTTAATTTATAAGTATTTTTGGATTTTTTATTGCATTTTAGTTGAAATTATGGATATCTACAAATAAATGTGTTAAAAATCCAAGTATACTAATATTATGTACATTTAAACATTTTCTTGCGTATTTAGAAATGCGCACTTAAATTATATTGTAGAACCAACATCTTAATAATTCATAAGTACAAGTAAGTACTTGGTTAATAATAAAACTGCGGTTACCTGTAACGTCACCTAAATCTTATCAGTCTCTCTTCTCATTAACCACCACGTATTTGATACTCTACTCAAGAAAAAACAAATCCTTTGCTATGTTAGATTTCTGATAGTAACAAATGTATTTGTGTGAACGAGAAAATGTTTGTGTTTGTGAACACATCATAATGCATACCTTTGGAGCTAATTCGCTCATACATGTTTCAAAATAATCCCGTATAAGCTGATCATGTACAAACGAATGGGCTTTATGAATGTATCTACAGTGAATTGTATTTAATCGTGTATACATTCCCTAAAATTTTATGTATTTTATGGGGAATGAACATCGATATTCGTCAGTCAAAAAATACTAGCTAAGTTCATCTAATTCACTTAAAATAATAAGTTATTTTGAAACCACAATGTCATACAATAAGACAAGACGTGTTCACTTTTTGATAAGAAATTAAGAATACTATTTACAAAAGAATCACTTAAATAAATGGTAAAACCACGAAGCTTAAAATTTACAAAATAAATAAATAGCACGAATTGAGAATACGCTACAAATACACTGAATAAAATTAATGTTGTAACTCGTAACCGTCTGTAAAAGAAAAAAAAACTACACAAAAAAATGAGTACACTCTACTCTATTTTATAAAACCAATGAAGCGTCACTTTCAATTGTTCGTATAATAATGATAAAAAAGTCACTCAAAAGCGTTGTAATATAATTGCTTATTTCAGCCGTTTCAGTACCTGCTCCGGTAGCCGTGATCGTCTAGTGGTTAGGACCCTACGTTGTGGCCGTAGTAACCCAGGTTCGAATCCTGGTCACGGCAGCGCAAGCTGTCTCGGCGGAGCTATGTTTTTTATTTTTTTGTAAACTATGTTAAGTTTATTTTTGAGTTTTATTCTCATTTACTTTTTCTAAATTTATTTTCAATAGTTTTCAATATAATAATAAATCCACCACTGTCGTTCAACTTATTTGTTTTTTTTTTATTTTGCTCAGTTCTAGATATGTAAAATGAAATAGAAGAATATAATATGAGGATAACATTATAATGAAGAAATAGCGCCGTAGAATGTAAGGCGCTATTTCTTTAATTTACCTTACGTACTAGCTTACCTCACGTGGACCTAAAGACGACCTAAAAAAATTCCCTTCTGTAGGAACGTCGGTTCAAAACATTTTAATCACACGTTGTTTCAAATTTGTTTGCAATTAATACATTCATCGACAACTTATATTTTAAAGAGTTGGGGTTTTACTTTTTATAACTTTTAAATTAATTGAAATGTAGAGTCTGCAAGAAAATTTTATTTTATTTTCAAGACATTTTTCGCAGAGTGAGCAAAGCCGGTTTGAATAATTAATCATTACGTTTGCATTGTTCTAAAGAATACATTGTATAAAATAAAGGTCATTATGATGTTTAGGAGTTTTACCGTTTTATTTAATTCTCCGAGCGTTCAATGAGAAAAGAAAATCTTATCAAAATAGTTCCAGCAATAATTTTTCTTATAACTGTATTTTCGAATTAAAATTACCTATTTAATACGAATAAATGGTCACATCAATTGTTTATTTCTTAAGATTTAAAGTAATGAAATAAAGTGTGTTAAGGAAGGATTGAGAAACTGGGCCAAAAATGATTATTACATATCAGTCGATATCACTGATAAGATTTTAACTCGAACCAAAGACTACATAATATTACTGATACGCATTTATGGAAATTTACTCTCATTCAGTATTTAAATTATCCTATTTTTTTAGGTCTAATACTTTTAACTACTATAATTATTTTTTAAATGCGACACACGGCAGACACCAACTTTCAAAAAAGAATCATCAAAATCGGTTCATTCTGTCAAAAGTTCTAAGGTAACAAAGACGAAAAAAATACAGTCAAATTGAGAACCTTCTCCTTTATTTGAAGTCTGTTGAAAACTATTGAATATTATTTAGTATTTTATTATAATACAATTATCTTTTGTTCCAACTAACCAGCATCTTATCTTCAAAACAATACAATCTGTAGATCTCAAATCTATTATTAATTAGGTACTATCAAGGCTTCTCGAACATTCCAGAATTTCTACATTCAATTTGTACGAAATGGGCCAGGTAATGACGTTGTTAGTGTGGAGTCTAGAATCTTCGAATCGATGCCGTAATACATGAAAATAAGGTTTTATTGCTAATGACCTGTCATATTATGTTAAGTTGTTTTTTCTATGTTTGATACTGTTTGATATGTAGATATTAATGAGATTTTACTTGGTAGAAGCTTACGGTATATATTCACACTATGTTATAAAATTGAGATGTGATTCGTCTTTTTGAGTCATGTTATGTAGGTATATTATGTATCAAATCAAATGAATTATTGCTCAAAATATGAGACGCTTATAATATATGATATTACGACATATTTTGGGACTTCAAGAATAACCAATATGTACTTTTAAAGCCGGGAAACCACCGGCAAAACGTGTTGCTAATGCTAATATATATGTTACAGTCAAAACCCTGAACCAGTCAATAACGTTATTGACCGGTAAAATCAGTTAATAAGGATATTGACCGATGCCCTTAGTCAATAACGTTATTAACTGGTTTAATCAGATAAAATCAGTTAATAAGGATATTAACCGACGCCCTTAGTCAATATCCTTATTAACTGATTTTACCGGTCAATAACGTTATTGACTGGTTCAGGGTTTTGACTGTAACATATACATATTTTGCTATTGCTATATTTTACTCTATCTCTGTATTTCTACTCTATTTAGGTAGATACTTTTAGGGCCGATTTTTCAATCCTTGGTTAAAACTTACCCGTCCAATAAAGTATTACACGATAAGGTTAAAATGTTACCTATAAACTTTCAAATACGGGCAATTAGAATGCATTTTTAAAATGGTAGTGTCATACAGTATTCGATGAATAAATTTTAACCAAGGATTGAAAAATCAGCCCTAAATAACATAAAATAAAATTTTCCTTCACAAAATTTCAGTTCCAGAATTGCTCTATGTAAGCACCTATTGACGTAATCAAATACTTTACCAAGCTAGTTTATGGTTGAAATATTGAAAATATTTCGTTCCGCATGCTACATTGATTGACGTCTCCGAAATGGATTTGGAGATAGTTGGATGAAATCAAAGGATGTGAGATCAAACATACTTGTTTGTGTCGTTATTCAAACAGTTGTTCCCGGGTTGTTACGATGTGAAGTAATATAAATAAGTGGATTTATGGAGTGATTGAAGTACTGCTTTTTTCTATTTATTGTTCATAAACTACCTAGGTACTTCTTATGGGACTTTTTGAAAGTGTTCGTCTTTTGTCTATTCTTTTCCCTGTTTGAGTTGATTATACATTATGTTTCCATCTCCATATTATTTAATAAGCCCTCACAGTGGCAAATTTGCTGTTACTTCAATCGAAATTATGACAAATATTGTTCATATAAAGTAGTAGCTACTAGATGAATTTGTAGCGACGACAAGCCAATTTATGAGTTATCGAATTTCAAGTGTAGCGCTAAGAAAGTTCACACGGTAACTCTTATATAATAATAATAATAATAAAATCGTCTTTATTTGGTTCTCACAACA
>CAJQZM010027930.1:0-17201 GCA_907164665.1 Colias nastes | reverse complement strand
CTCAATGTTTAGGCGATATACCGTCCGTCTTTTTTTATACGTCCATGATCTCCACAATAATTTATGAAATAAAAATATGCATTTCATTCCGATAAATAATATTTATAGATCTATGACATAAGCCTATCGACAATCCTATCGACTCTCATTCAAACACAACCTAGTAAAACCACAGGTAAAGCTGATATTCTAGTAAAAGTAAAACCAAAGATAAAACTATTGTCTGATATATTCTGCCAATAAATTATTCATGATATTTAATAATTAGGTACTATTAAAACCTTCAGAGTAACTCAGAGAGTAGGTAACCTGCGAGAGTAGAACATAGAACCATGTACAACAACTGACTGATCATATTTAGCGTAGATTAATAAATTTTTCATTCCATAAATGAAACAAATAAGTAGTATGGATCTTCACTAATTTATTGCTGCATTGATAACACATATATTTAGCAATTTTGTACGTAGAAGAAAATAATATATAGGATTAATGATGACGGGACTGTGACATACTACTGACCGATATATTATCTACATAAATTACCGTATATGAGGACGCAATAAAAGGCTCTAAAATTACTTACTTTCCTCCTTCCACCTCAGGTTGCTCCGACTTAGAAGGCTCCGCATCTCCATTCACCATGAGAAGAGGAACAGCAACCTGTATCTGCTCCGAATCCGCAACTTTCACAGAATCTTGATCCGCCATTTTAAAGTTCCAAACACTAACTCGCGGGATATAAAACCTCTTTTTATTTTTTCTTTACGCGCGAACTTCAACTTTTTAATTTTCAAATTTAGAACATTGCTTACGTGGCTGAGGACACAAGGATCGGAAAGCAAATGGTGTATCGATGTTCTTCAAATTATCAGATATAAAATGAAATAATCGTGTGTTTTATCGCATCATTAAATAACTCACATTTAATAATTCATATTATTGTCTTTAGATTACACTCAAATCATATGATAAGTTGATTGTAAATACTTCGATAAATGTAATTGCTAATACCTGAGATAAGTTTAAATGTGTACTAGTTATGTATTTTCAGTGGGTAAATAGTAAAAAATATTTTATTTAAAATATGCTTTCAAATAACATTAATAACCAAGAATATAGTACATGGTTAAACGAATATTTTTTTAATAATAAAATATTCGTTTAACAATCACAGAACGGCTCAACCGATCAAAGTGAAATTTGAACAAGAAGAAAATTAACTTTTGAAGCGAGAAAATTTAACATTGATTTCCCATAACAATACCTTTATATTTTTACTTGTACAAAAATAATTCACATTACAGGAATAAAACGCAATGTATTTATAAAAATATTTAATTCGATCAATTATTATTTATTATTACAATGAAACCGTATTACAAATACTTACAAATAAAAATGCAAAATAACACTATATAAACACAGCTTAATAATTAATATATAAATGACACATTTATGATAAAATACAAGTTTAAATTAAATTATGAAGTAGAAAAATAAAAATGTGTATTTTATTATAGAATTGGGAAACCTCGTCATGATAAATTGCTCCCTAAAAATTAAAATAAGGTCTTAATTTTAAATCATTTTAAATTATTACAAAATTTTCTGTTAAATAAAAAACTTAATTATTATGAAAACTGTTTATCTACTTCTATAAATTCAGTAGGTAATTCACACTGATTTCATCAAACTGACGTAAAAGATTGGGGAATTATGTTTAACTATCAAATGTGTGTTCTTAAATCTATATTAATTGTATGTAATTAGGTACTACGAATTAGCGAACCAAGCTAAGAAAAGCCAAGAAAATCGGGAAAACTTGGAGCGAGATCAAAAGGGAAGCTCTCAATAGACACACCTGGCGGAGCACAGTGGATGCCCTCTGACCCAGCTAGGGGACACAGGAACATAAGTCAAGTAAGTCAATTAACGAACACTTGTATTTTGACAAATATCAATGATACCGTATTATGTAGCAATCTAATAAGTATTTTGAATTTTTTCATACCACATTTAAAACACTCAATAATCAATAAATCTCTTTTAAAATCCCTTACCTGTAATTTCCAAACAATACTCGAGTACAAACACAAGAAGATACTAAGACATTATATTACATTTAAAATAACTATTGAGCTTGCGTAGAATCCTCTACTTTGACCAGCTGGTCGTCTCTCTGATGAAGATAGCTGGTCTCTGGAGTAGTGCTTTGACTGAAGCTAGATGGTTGGTACGAACTTGGCTGATAAGTCGCTCTGTTGTATCTATCTTGGCTGTCTAGTTTTGTTACCCCACTGTAATAAAAGGGAATAAAAATAAGGAACAATAATTTAGATATTGGAATGGAAAAGATATAGGTACGTAAAGTAATGATCAAAACCTGAGGGTTTCAAAAATACTTTGATTGTCAAATTGCGCACTTATTTTTCATAAGACAGTTCCAGTTCATATAACTGTAAACTAATCCATACTATTAATATTATAAATGCGAAAGTAACTCTGTCTGTCTGTTACTCAATCACGCCTTAACTACTGAACCAATTTGCATGAAATTTGGTATAGAGATATTTTGATACCCGAGAAAGGACATAGGATAGGTTTTATCCCAGAAATCCCACGGGAACGGGAACTATGCGGGTTTTTCTTTGACTGCGCGGGCGATGCCGCGGGTGGAAAGCTAGTAACACCATATATCTGTTTCAAATACAAAATGCTTAACGATATACCTACATACATATAGAAGGTAATATAATTAGTCATATGATGATATGATAGAATGAATATAATATCATTGCTAATGCTAATCAATGCTTTCCCAGAAATCACACGTGATACTGTACCTATTTAAGTATTACAGTCTTAGGTTCTTTTTTTTATTCATTTTTGAAGATAAAAAGATTAGTCAGCCTGGAATAATGAAAGCCAAATTGAAAGTCACTAATCGGCAAGAAACTCGGTAGTACCTACCCATTTTAAAACGAATTTTACTGAAAATTAAACACGAAAAATTTTCCTAATTTTTTTTTATCATTAACTAGAATATTCTAGAAGCTTCCAGAAACATTTACCTCTCGTCCCTATAAGGTCGGCGTTCTCCTACATTCCTGATAGACTGACCATAGACCACATCTTGGTAACCAAAACTCGATCCGTACGGGTCTTTGCCGAAGTTACCAGTGTAGGAACTGGAATATTTCATTCCGCAATGTTAATGTGAATAAATAAAGAATACGAATGAATATTCTACAGTAAAAAGCTAAAGCTTTGTTGAATTTATGTATAATGATTAATTCATTATCTTTAAGCCGAAAGCTAAGCCAGTTTTAATGGGTATGTTAGGCGATTTTTTTTGTATTTAGCTCTACTTTCTGAATACTATTGCTTTCCTTTCTATAATAAGATTCACTCAATACATGCACACGAAAATGTCCTGATAATTCGGAAGAGTCAGCAAAAAAGCTATTTCGGACATTTAACATCGAGCATAGCCCTGAAAAGCTAGCATGTAAGTTTTTCCAGCTGACGTTTGTGACTTTTTCATGCAAAAATCGAAGGTTTCACTAAAGATATGTATTGTAATCTAGGTTAGCATATAGGCTACTTTTATCCGCATACCATGCAAGTAACGCAAGAGACTAGAATTAAATAGAGACAATTACAGCAAGCGTGGTGGATCAACTTTTACCCCGATAGGAGACTCGTGTCCCAGCAGTGGGAACGTATATGGCCTGATGATGATAATACTAACCTTTCATCCCTATAAGGTCGTCGTTCACCAACATTGCGCCAACCACTTTGACCGTAACCATCCTGATAACCGACCGCGCGGTACGGGTCCCGGGACCCCGGGGCGTAACCGCTGGAGTAACCGTTGGAGTAACCGCCGGAGTAAGTGGGGTTGCTTTGGTAGCCAACGTTCTGCCAACTGGATGATTGCGGTCTGAAAATATAAGTTAGAGATTTATGTTTTGGCTATAGATTTAAATTTTTTTTACTGTCCTACTAATAAAACGTATATAAAATGTATTATAAACGCGAAAGTTTGAAAGAATGTATGGATGCTTGTTACTCTTTCACGCAAAAAACAGTCTGAAATAACACATAGGCAATTTAACAGGGTACCACGCGAGTTTCAGCTATTAGTTATTATAATATTTAAGTCAATTGTATGTATAATATCATTGATTTAAATATGTTTTTACATGATCTGTATGTGTAAAGAAATTTCAATCAATGAAGATCAAAATATATTATGAATACATGTGAACAATTGATTTTTTTTAAATGTACATGAATAGTCAACAAAAAACATTTATTGAAAACGATGAGAGAAAATTTTGAAAATTATTATCAAAAGCGGTATAACTCTATACTATAGCATACCTTGCATAATCCCTCTGCGTCCACGCCGCGGAGTCAGGTCTACCTGACGCGAAGTAGTACCCTCGACCACCAGCATCCCAGCCTGCTTGACCACGGTATGTTTCGTCCCATGGTCTGAAACTGTAATAGACTTCAAATAAGAGATCAATCCATTTAATGTATGAATTACAGAAGCGGGAATGTATTCTAAGCGTTTTTCTAAATTAATATCATAATTCACAAAAAGGGAAGGTTTGATTTGTTGCTTGTGGCTTTTACAGTTTAACCCGAGAAACAACTCTTTTGATTTTTTTTTAATATTAAGTAGTAAGCGACTTCTCTACCGTTTCATTTCTAAATCCACTCTGTTGAAATTTTATTAAGATCTGGTGGTAAATAATTTTATTCTGTATTTTTTTTTCGATTCTTAAGTTCTTCTGAAGGTAATTTTAATCTAGTGAAATATATGTGTGAATTTAAAAAAATAATAATTGCCCAATAATCAAGAACCATTCTACTCCTATAAAGTTTATAGTAGATTTTTTTTATACAGTTCATCAACCATCATTACCATCCCAGTTTTAGGTAGGTACTACATGTATCGAATTAATTACATTTATTTATTGTTTTAAAAAAATTTAACCGTTAATTTTTGTTGACTGAAGATCAAGACATACATTAAATTTTTATAATCCAAATAATAATAGTTAGAGTATCTATTTTTAAGAATGTAACATACATGATACGCTCAACATCAATATAAGTTGGACAGCGACGGGAAAAAAACAAAAATAATGCCTTTTTCATAACAAAGCCGTTCATATTGTTAAAAAGTTGCCGTTAATATTTTTAAATAGATGATAAAAACTAATGACTAAAAAGTTAAAGAATTTTTGAAACAAATAACTACGAACTAAGAACAACTAACTTCTAAACTAATTAGATACCGTTTGTTTTGGTAATTAAAATGTATTTAAACTCAAAGCTTTAAATAATCTACTGATAATGGATATTACCTACGTCGTTTTATGTCTATTTTTGTTGTTTTTACTTATCGAATATCGATCACTCAAAAACATTTCCCGCCATCACCTTTATTTTTTTTATTGCGCCATTACATACAGACTATTAGTCCATTGAAAAGTTACATTTGGGGTTGCATTTCTTAGAGGACGCAATTTTATTTTTTTGATGTGTAGGGGGGGTCAGTGTGCAGCTATCAGCAAGTTTGTGGGGTCGCCACCCTTGTCCCACGGCCGCCATCTTGAAAATAGCGGAAGATATGGTTTATACGATATATCTCTTAAACTGTTTATCTGATAAAAAAAATTTGGTAACATTATTTGTTGCAAATTAAATTCTCTACAATTTTGGTCCAGTAACTTTTTGTCGTAGAACTATAAATAAAAAAGTTATAAGCGAAAATGTTCAGATAATAGAGATATTTATATTTTTCAATAAAACTTTTTTTTATCATTTTACGAAGAAATGATATCAGACCATTTTTGTAGATTTTTTTTTCGAGGAACAACTTTTACATACAACATTTTTTCATAAAGTCAATAGCTAAGGTTTTAAAGCGCTCCGAAATTAATACTATTTTTCAGTACTCTTAGCTATACGTTATACATATATTATGTGTGTACTAATAATTATTTGTCATCAGTAATTGTTTTTTTTTTGTTATTATAATATTTTTAATAATTATTAATTTTGCAATATTATTAATAATTAATTATTGACTCTTTTCCCCACCACCCAGGAGGTAGACTCTGGAAGCACGTTTTTTTTTACGTCGAAAAGCAGGGCTGAAATGTTCTGTTCTTGCAGTGCTGCATGGGAAAAGAGCCAATAGCCAATATATGTATCTAGTTAAGAGTACTGAAAATTAGTACTCACTTCAGAGCGCTGTAAAACCTTAGCTATTGACGTAATGAAAAAATGTTCTATGTAAAAGTTGTTCCTCGAAAAACAATCTACAAAAATGATCTGATATCATTTCTTCGTAAAATGATAAAAAACAATTTTATCGAAACATTTAAATAGCTCTAATTTCTGAACATTTTCGCTTATAAATTTTTTATTTATAGTTCTACGACAAAAAGTTACTGGACCAAAGTTGTAGAGAATTTAATTTGCAACAAATAATGTTTACAAATTTTTTTTATCAGATAAATAGTTTAAGAGATATATCTTAAAAACCATTTCAACCACTATTTTCAAGATGGCGGCCGTGGGACAAGGGTGGCGACCCCACAAACTTGGTTTTAGCTTCACATTGAACCCCCCTACACATCCAAAAAATAAAATTGCGTCCTCTAAAAAACGCAAGGTTAGGCCAAAAAAATGTAACATTTCAATGGACTATATAGCCTGTGCTATAGCAGTCTACAGTTACAATGTCAATTCAATAAAACAATTTTCATTATCTGTTACATCCCATAAAGTGTATTGACATTTGGCTTATAGAATTTCAGGTGAAAGCGTGAACAAATTACTGAAAATGGGTAGTATTGTATTGTCCAATAATTGCTGCGTAACGGTAGCCTTTTCGATAGAATTATTTGTATGTAACATTTGATAGAGGCCTTGACTTCCGTTATGACAGTAAATTTGGCTTTGTGAGCATGTATTTACTAATAGCGGTAAATAAAACCAGCTATGTGTCATTTGTTGCTGTGAAATGGGGGATGAATAAATGGAAAAGTATTGCCACAGTAGAAATAGTTACTTGGTATTGGGAAAATCTACGACAACGAGAGTTACTCGCGCGCAGAGCCTTATACAAAGTACATGAAACTTCTAAGATCAGATACTTTAGATCAGCACTGATACTTTAGTGCTAGACCCAGGCAGGGTAAAACTAGATTCACAGAAAATCAAAGTACCAAAATTATATGGAAACACTTTTTTTACTTTCAAGTCCAAACAAATGTTTAATTAACAACAACAATAGCTTACAACTCTAAAGCTTACCTATCATGCGGTCCACCACCAGTTCCTGGGCCATATCCTCCATAACCATCATCATAAGCGCCTCTATCATATCTATCGTCATAATATGGTCGTCGATACCCAGAATGGCCATACCGTCCATAGTCATCATAACGATCTGGGTACGGATTTCTTTCATACAACGGTCGGCGAGGATAGGGTTCGTCATATCTATCTCTATCCCTTAAAAACCTGTCATAATAATCTGGGCTATATCTATCCCTGTCGTCATATCTATTCCTGTGTTTGTTCCTCGGTCTGTCCCGTCCTCTGTCCCTGTCTTTCTCATCGTGGTCTCTATGTTTATCGTCGCTTTGATCGTCTGTCTCATTTTTGCTGCTACGTCTATCACTATAGCGTTTGTCATCATCATCATCGTTTCTGTTCCTATCGTATCTACTGCCGTGTGTTGGTTTGTTTGATCTTCTGTCATCAGTATCATCATCATCATCGTCGTCACATCGGCCGCATCTTGATGGTCTGTCGTCTCTGTCGTAGGGTCGGCCGTAGCCGTAACGTTCGTAGTAACTTCTCACTGATCGGATTTGGTTTGACGGTAGAAGGACTGAGGATAAAATGGATTCATTGTCACCTTCTGATTCTGCAGTTGTTAATACAGCAGCTGCTACGACTAATACCTGGGAATAATATAAAAAAACAATGCAATATTATAATATCTTAGCTTCAGTTGTATATTGCTCGAGATTAGTTCCATGAACTTTTAAAGCTCTACGACCTACGTAGTAGGTACATTTTCTTCAAATTTGTTAAACAATGTGCTTTATAAGTAACTAGCTGCTCCGCGCGGTTTCACCCCCGTGGCTCCACTCCTGTTGGTCGTAGCGTAATGATATATAGCCTATAACCTTCCTCGATAAATGGACTATCTAACACCGAAAGAATTTTTCAAATCGGACCACTAGTTCCCGAGATTAGCGCGTTCAAACAAACAAACAAACTCTTCAGCTTTTTAATATTAGTAAAGATGTCTCGCTTAGCATGAAGTGACACGTATCATTCCTTTGTTTATATTAAAAACAAAACATACTTAGCATTCTCCCATGCGATTTTGTTTAATTTTTGGCAGTGACCTACATTGATAAAAATTATAACACATATTAAGATGTAAATCTCGCAAACCAGAACAGTTACGTGGGTAAAACAATAAATAAATCAAGGTTTTTATTTGGTGGCGGCCATTTTGCGCCCTATGTGATGTAACACCATTGTCTACGGAGGTCAGACGCAATTGTTTTAGGCATTATTAATTTGCATAGATATGCATCTTTTTTTATAAATTTTATTAATTGACATGTGGGTCAATTACTTTTTTTTACAAAATTGTTGTGTAGTTGATTGTTGTTTTGTAGTTGTCGTTGACATCATAAAAATATATTTTAATATTAAAGTAAAATTGAACTACATTGAGTTTTTCATCTTTGTAATTGGTCTTTTTCTCAGTTAATTAGCTACATTTTCTCATCTGAATCGCTTATGTATGTTACTCATATATGTCTATGTAGCCCATGTATGTAGCTATATATAAAATTTGAAAACTAAAATTAAATGAATAAAATATAAATGTAAATAATAACAATACAATTTTAAAAATAAACATGTAACGTTATCTTATAAAATATGCAATCAAGAATCTCGACTAATTTAGATTAGGAAGATGCGTTTTTGCCATTTGCACAGATCTTAATTCACTGCCGGGTAATTATGATTATTTCCTACACAAAAACCGTTTAAATTATATTATTATATTATGCTTTGCTGTTTTAATGGGAGATGTTGCCTTGTATAGTAATTGTATTCCTGTAAATTATAATGCATAATAATACGCTTGAAACGCAGAGATAATAATGCGATCGTAATCTGCATGGTTTCAAACAATTTATCGGCACACGTGTCAGAAGTGAAACTTCTTTGGCAAGATTCAAAGATAACAAAATCGTCGCCTTACTCCATGACGTGACGGTATTGCCATGACGCGACCTTGAAATTTTACTCCCAACGCGTCTTAAGAAATCGACAATTAATTTCTTTAGCATTTGGTTGATATGCAGTTTTTATTTTATTTATATATTAACGTTTTAAGTTTAACGAAAATGCAAATTAATTTATTTCCACTAAAAGTAACTATAGTTTTTGGAATATTTAATTAGAAGAAATCGAAAATGAAATTGTGTAAGACATTCAAGATTTATTTTATTACTAAAACAAAAGTATACAATTAATTATTAATTGTTCATATCTTGATTTAGATTTTCATTAATCTTCTTTATCTTGTCAACTTCAGTAATTTCATACTAAGTATATTACTATTGTTTTTGTATCATCTTCATAATTTACTACGAACTAACAGTAGGGCTATGAGAATAATAATCAGCATTTCATTTACAACGATTTTAATAAAATTCTACATTGTTAATTCTATAAAATAATAAAATAGCACTCACCTGAGTTATCAATCGAATCATCTTCAACAGCCTATGCAGCGCATCCTATGCAATAAAACGCACAAACAAAACCAGTTTTCTATAAATAAAACCCTATAGATCGTGAACAGCCAGCTTTACATTTTTTAATCTATAAAAAAACTTTTTAAAACTATATTTTAATTTTTTAATTTCGAACCGGTGCGGAACGATCAGGCGTCTATGTTGGACTGGTTACAAGTTACGTTGGCGGTTTAAAATAATAATATGGCTTTGTTGTTTTTATGTCTGTCCATCCGTCCATCTGACTGAGGGCCATATAGCGAACAAGGCTATTGATGGTGCGTGCGAAGTATGTCCATGGGTTCGTATGGTTTACATTTTTTGTTTCGCAATTTCCATTTTCGATTGAGATATGTAATTTAAGGTTTATGCGAATTACGCAAATTACTGGTGCATTTGTGGAACGAGTACATTTAATTTAAAATAAATAGTTGTTATTAGTAGGTAAGCTTGGTAAAAAAATCCTTACTATGAAACTTATTTATTATGTATCATACCTATCAAACTACAAATTCTAATTGTTAATTAATATTAGGGTCCATAATCCAGTCGAGGTTCTCCTAATCTATTCTCCTAAGTCTCTTCTCCTAATTCTATATAATATTTATCGGCTTAGATAAACGAGATAATAAAAAATATTTGTATTTTTTTCAAGTAACTAGTACCTAGTTAAGTAATTTTTTTTCATTCCACCCAGAACGTTTTTTGAATCATATCATGTTTTTCAATTATAAATAAAATTGAATATTATCTTTTAAAATCAAAACGACTATTTTTTTACTTTTTAAAATTGCTCTAGTAGAAACCAACCTACATACAAATTCTTATAGTAACAATGCGTTTAATCAAAAGCATATTCATAATGTATTAAAGTTTTTTCTTCAACTTTTTGCGTATAATGTTGATCGAATCTAAATACTATAACTAAACAAATGCATTAAATATATGTAGGAAGAGGAAGTGCTATTGTTTTGTTTGTTTGTTTCCATTATACTGTTTTATTTAATCCTACTGCAGTTAGGACATAATGACGAATAGGTCCTAGAATTGTCCTAGATATATGGAAGTGTCACATCTTAAAATTACGATTTGGATTTTGGATGAAATCTGGATCTAAATTTTTATCCGTGTACAATGTCCATACTAACTACTTCCGTAAAGCCGGCTCCGGCTGGACCGATTCTCATGAAATTTTCTGTGCATATTGGGTAGGTCTGAGAATCGGCTGCCATCTATTTTTCATACCCCTAAGAAATAAGAGTAAGGCAGAACAACGTTTGCCGGGACAGCTAGAAATAAATAAAAATATAAGACGTAAGAGATATCATACCAAAACAAAGTTTATTTTGGTATGATAGTAAATTTGATATTTTATGTCTGAAGGTTTCTTTTCAGTAGCTACTATGATGCTGAGGTTCACCGCTACCTCATCCATAATAGACAATAAATTCCCGTGACGTAGTACAATGGAAACTACAATTTATAATCTAGTTGAACCAAAATTGAGGATCAGCGAACCGCATCTGACACGTCATTGTGCGCGTCACCCTTGTTATGCATAATTATCACATACACATAGTTTGTGCTTTATCTGTGTATTTAGTTGAAAGTTGAAATCTATTAGGTATTTATTAATTTCTATGTGAAAACTAACTCTGAATACCTACGTTGTTGTGCCCTATTGCCCCTTTTTCATGATTTCTCTCCATAAGAACCTTGTGTCTTAAAAACACGGTAAAAAAATTGCCGAATTAAACAACAACGTACGTAAAGGAAATTCAGGAAAAGCTTATATCACAGTATTACAATTATTAATAATATTGTAATTCTGTGCTTATATTTTATCACCTTATTTTTTATGATTTTTCTTTATATTTTACGGGTACAATGCATTTATTATATTGTAATATTATTAATTAATGATCAACATTTATCTGGATCTTATTAATACTTTTGAAGACTAATCTGCGATAGGTACCTACTATAGATACTCGTTCTAAGTTCGAACAAAGGGAAAATAGTTCAAGGCAACTCTCATCTCCATTATTATCTTAAATCAGTTTATACATCCAAAATTATGCATAATGAGCATCCTTTGCAATCCAACATATGATTTTATTATCATCAAATGTATTTTTGTACGCAATTCAAGCATATTTCACTGTTACGCGGCAGAGGGCACTATAATCGCTTTCTTCCGGAATATATTATTGTAAGTTTGTAACATATTATGTACCTTTAATATCTTTATAAAAATTCTGCTAGTAACATTTATACAAAACAATAAAAATATACATGTAAGTATATATTATTTTCAAAGACTTTTAAGTCTAACGGAATCTATAAAAGAAATTTAACGAAATAAAAAGTAGGTACTTTTTAATTCGTATAAGTACCTGAAAAAGCTAAAACGAGGACGATGATGATGGCGATCTTACTACCTACCAAATACCTATTGTTTCAGAGAAAGAGGAATTTTTTATAGGTTACAGATAAGGCAAAAGAGATAACACACATGACAGATAATTTTTGTTTTTAGGGTTTAAAAAAAACATTCGATATTTTCAGATATATTTATATTGGCATCAGTAGTTTCAGTTTTCTTTCCTATTTTCCTCCCCTTTACGTTAAAAATATTGTACCTAGCTGAGTTTCTTCCAAATTCTAAATATTAATTAATTTTCGTTTTTATATTTCTCATTAATTATACTTACTACCTTTGAGGTTATATTGGCTTAAAATCAACGATAACTCTATTTTAACTCACGATAAAAATGATAAATGACTTGCTTATTGTCAGCACAAATTGGTTTTGGGTGCTAAATAAGCTTAAAAAATTAATATGAATGTTGAATTGAAGCCCTATAGAATACGGTCTAGCTTTGCTTCAAGGATTTTGGCCAATCTATCTAGTGTCTGAAAAAGAGCTTTTTTGTTATGACCCATTTTCCTATTACTTATTTCCTTAGAAGGTCAAATACAGTCACTAGTTCTTAGCTTTTACCGTAATTCGACCCATTATATGTTTGTTGTGTTGTATTTCATATTATAATTGAGATAAATGGTAGTTATATAAACTAAGGAAAAAAATTTATTCAAATCTGTCGAGTCCTTCCAGTTTACATAAATTACCTTTGAGTTTTAACTTATTAAACTTGCCACTGGGACATTTTATCGCGATAGATAAGGACCAAGTGATAGAAGTCAGTTATTAAAATATTTAAAACATTTATTAAATGAACCAAGAGATTGGAAAAATCATCACCATTGTGGTATTTAAACATTAATATTCAACTATGTAGGTAAACGACCATCAATCAAAAGATTTATCGACTAGAAATTCCTAGAAAAGCACTGAAAACTAAAGATTCAGTACACGTGCAATGAAATAAAGTATCTAGATTTACCGTTTCAGTTTTGACTTAGGTACATTTAGAAAATAAACTGATAAATCAATTTGACGATAACTTCACTGTTGTCTCATAAACAATTCATACATATTATAAGAGCGTGGTGTGAAAGACAACCTACGTATGAAATATGAACATGCCGTAATTATTTTAGGGGTGGACTGTGTAGACATAAGGAAGCAATGTTGAATTTTACGTTTATATTTACTTACTAGCGGTCCGCCCCGGCTTCGCCCGTGGTACATGTTTACGTTTTCTCTCCATAAGAACCATCCTCGTACTTCAAGGAATATAATAAAAAAAGAATTATCGAAATCGGTTCAGCCGTTCTCGAGTTATGCGCTTACCAACACATTTTGCGATTCATTTTTATATATAAGATTACTGAAAACGTGTGGAAATCAATAACGGAATTTTGTATTGGAATATTGTGGAAGAAGAGTGCGGATCGGTTTTTTTTATTGTAAGCTCAACATGGAGTTTTAATTATTATTTTTTTTACAATTTTAATCGCTAGGTTATACAAAAGATAAATATAGACTTATCAAAAGTAACAATTGGGAAATTTAAATGATGTTTAAAAACCTTAACATTTGAGAATTTTCATCATATTTGTTTCAACTATACCTACGTTTCAATAACAACAAAAAAAGAGTTTTATTTTTCAACTCACATAGTTATTTAATTATTGAACTTCGATCAAAACTAATAGTGTATACTTGGCTTTATTGTCTGTAAGGGAAAATCGAATCATCAGTGGTAACCGCGCGGGGTTTCTACACGGTCGCGTCGCCATTTTGAAAAAGAAAAAACTGGCGCCAATTTTCCTGTGAAAAAAAAATTGACGTCATTGTGCGCGGGAAATATTATAACAATAAAAATTATTGTTAATTATGAAATTAATATTTTATTCGCATATAAGTAAATGAAGTTAAATTACAATACGTAATAAAAGAGAAAACTAATACGTTTGAAATTAAAACCCGCATAAGTTTTAACGTTGTTATCAAAATTTAACAACAAATTAGTCTATAAAAGTCGTCGTAAAATTAACTAGTGACAATTTACCAATACCTTTCACCTGAAGAACACAGTTAATAAGTTAATGGGTGTATTATGACAAAAATTGTGTTTTACGAAAAAAATGTCACATTACAAAAAAGAGTATGTCGCTGAAGAATTTACAATTATTTCAACCGTTATCACAAAACATGGTATACCACCATAGACATGCTACACCTATGAAAGCGCCTCCTTCTGCTTTGTCGAGAAGCATTTCAAAATCTGCTGAGACGTTGGCTGGATCAACAAAGTACGGTAAGTTTAAATTTTGTCCTAATGTCTCTTTCAATTTGAAAAGTGAGTCGATTGTCAAATGTGTGTTAAATTTTGTGTGAATTAATTTTATACTTAATTCGAAAGTTTTTGATTGCGGGAAATATAACGTAGGTAAGTAATTCTTTAAAAACAATTGACTAAATTCAAAACTGAAGAATGTGGAATCGATTTTATCATATTATAATATTGTTATCTAATAACTAAAATGGAAATTAAATGACTTTGCAATTTGCAATACATTATCGAGGATTTTTCAAAAAGAAAGCCTTCTGGTTGTAGATATGTAGGTAAGTATGTAGATACTTACAAACCAAGCAGGTAGCTACTAATTTAATTAACTAAACAGGTATAGAACTAAAAGCCCGCAAAGCAAGGAGCACAGAACAGCCTGGAGTGGGGCTCTCAAAAGGCATCAGTACTGTGGGGTTGCCAGCGTTAGTGAAGTGGACTGGTGATGATGACAGCCTTCGCAGTAGATCTAGGAATGGCAGGTAAGGTTCTTTAGATTTGTCAGAAGTAAATAATAGTAATACGTTTATCAGAAGTAAATAAAGCACATATTACTAAATACTACGTAACAGATAAATTAATCCATACGATAATTAATATTGTTAAAAATACGCGCATAAAGCCATGCAATTATTGTATTATCCCTGATCGCTGATAGGTGTGCAAAGTTTGAATTAAATCTGTCCGTTTAAAGTGCCTCAAAATCGAGATCTCGAGTCGGTTACATAGTGGTTACATACAAACATGCAGATGAAGCTAATAAAAGCGTGTTAAAATAGTTTTTACAAGGTTATAGGTACTGCGTGTGAAAATGAATATTAAAAACTCGACTGCATGACTATTTTTATATTTTTCTACTAACTGCAATGGAACTTTAAAAAAAGGCGTAGGTTCATAATTCGGCCAGTATATTTTTTGTTCTTAAAGTAGAGACATAGAACTCATATAGGTTCTGATGATGCTTAGCTGCAAATCTATTTTCTATTGATTAAAACAATTATTCTCCCGAAAAAAAGAAAGTGCTATTTGTTTTCATCCATTTATTAGAATTAAGAATTGTTAATCAAATAAGTTTACGTCGGCCGACAAAAGTTTCAAATTGATGGTAAATGGCGAAATTATGTTAAGACCATTCAAAAGTGCTTCTGAAATCGAAGAATCTGAATTGATGTCCAATTGAAATAAATAAAATGTTAGTAAAAACTAAACATCTTCAAAATCTAATAATATGTAAATAACTCATCCGAAATGGCTCGGTAGGCCTTAGATTCTGTCAACATCTATTTTTCCTCCCCCAAAATGATAAAATTAAGACAGAACAACGTAAGTCGGGATAGTTAGTTTACGAATAAAATTCTTGTGTTTGGAATTAAACTCCTCGTAAATGGCACGACCGATTCTTCTGCTAATTTTTATTCATATCGGTCTAAGAATCGGACATCTATTTTTCATACCCCTAAGTGATAAGAAGCAGAACATTTGCTAATACCGCTAGGTATGCATATAACCGCAATCCCACCTTGAACCCATCACCACAAAGTGTATAAGATTGCCTAATAAATATTAAATGCGCAATCAGTCACTAGCACCCCTAACATGGCACGCAACCCTCCGTTTTTGTAAATGGACGGCGGTAAATGGACGGCCAAAGGGCAGTGTTTCCATGACGAAATACGTGATTCAATTTTTGTTTTCGGGGAATTTTTTGGTTGACGTTTTTTGGTTGAATTTTATGTGTGTAATATGAACTAATTTTAATAGTATTAACAAGTTTATGTTTATAAGAGGCATTAAAGTTTGGTTTACTGAAAGTTGAAGTTAATTACTATCATATTCCACCAATTCTTTAATCATGTAATTTCAATAATAATGAATGAAAAACGATTATTATAGCAACTATAATTTCTTCTTTTCATAGTTTTTTCTTTTGTTTATGATATCAGTCCTTAATAAATATGCAATCCAAACTAACAGCTTTCGTTTACAAATCTAACTATGAAATAAATCTTCTTACAATCATATTATTACTTCATTCCGTATGGTGACACAGAATTAATAAAATTTCTTATTTATAATTTTCCATGAATCATATATGGATACCTTCAGGGTCTATTAAACAAATCAACATAATATAGTGTTTTTGGAAACTAACCAAATGAATCATCCTTGCATGTAGGCTTTCCAATTCGTAGAGCTTTCATTAAATTGAAATGCTGATAAGTCTTTAGTTATTACTTATTAGTCATTTTGGTTATTTATTATAATTCGTATAATAGCTTAATAAGTTTCACGACCAATGTGTAGAAAATGATTACGTTGTTCGATTTATTTTCTAACTAGCTGCTCCGCGCGGTTTCACCCCCGTGGCTCCACTCCTGTTGGTCGTAGCGTGATGATATATAGCCTATGCCCTATAGCCTTCCTCGATAAATGAGCTATCTAACACCGAAAGAATTTTCGAAATCGGACCACTAGTTCCCGAGATCAGCGCGTTCAAACAAACAAACAAACTCTTCAGCTTTATAATATAGTAGGGTCAACCGGGGCAAATGCAACTATGGGGCTATGGCAACTCCTT
>CAJQZM010027929.1:0-13216 GCA_907164665.1 Colias nastes | reverse complement strand
AGACTGTTCAGATTAGAGCTCCCTTCAATGAAAAGTTTATCCAAACTGGGTAATTTTTCAAATGTATGTTCTTTAATACTGCTTAAACTTTCTGACTGAATATTTATATATCGCAATCTGTCCAAATTTATCAAAGTGGGTATTCTTTTAAGACTTTGCGATTGAATAGTGATAGCTTGTAAATTTTTAAGCTTTGTTAAACTTTCCGCTGGTAGGCTTTTTAAATCATTTTCTACGATAAATATCTCAACTATATTATTTTCCTGTGTTTCAAGCCACGCTGCCGAAACTCTCTCTATTCCATTATGTCTCAACATTAATCTAGCAATATTTACATTTTGAAACACTTTTCCAGGTAATGAAGGAAGATAGTTATTTTCAATTATCAACTCGTCTATCGGTTTTTTTATGATTTGACCCACTTTCTGAATACCCTTCATCACTTGTATTAAGTCGCTGTGCGTGCACCTGAAATCAGATGAAATTTATAAGGAGTGCAATATAAATTAATTTATTATAAATATCACATCTCTTACCATATTTGAAGATCTTCGTTTCTACTTGTACAAATGCATGGTAGGATGCTCTCTGGCGCAGGACATAATGTCCCCAGACTAATTGAAGATTGTGATATCAAGAGAGTAAACCACAATAATATTCTTTTAGAATCCATTCCTTAACTTTTAGGCTTGTCATTGTATCATAGTCTTGATTTCTGGAAAGTTTACCTGAAATAGAATTACGAATTAGGTATTAAACCTACTCTCATTTACTATCGGCAACCTCTTACAATTTATAACTTATTACCAATCCATTTGGATAAATTAATACAGTCAAAGATAATTATTTCGCAAGATAACGAATATCTTTGCTGCGTTCTGCGAATACCGAAAATAGAGTAAGTGTATCTTCCTAGCCAAAATAAAATAACGGATTTATGTTTAAATGTTATCCGGTTGCGTCAAGGCCGGTGCCGATTAAAAACAATAAAATCGGGAAACAATAGCCCGGTGGATCAACGTGATTGTTGGGTTACACTTTCACTATTGTTCTTATTTAGTAGTTTAGGTGTTGGGTCGGTACGTTATCATTAAATGTTACACAATAAATACATACTTCCACTATGAAGATTGAAGACTAACAAAGATACTCCAGCTACTAAAATTGATCGATTAGTCTAGCTTGGCACGATCAAGATTCAGGACTGCTGGAGTTCATGGATTCATGGACTGTAGTTTTTCACAAGGAATTAAAAAAATATTGAAAAATGAGGGTAATTATTGTTTTCTCTCGTTGAATTAAATTAATTGCAATAACTACAGTCATAAATCTAAGTGTAGTGTATTTTATATTTATAGTTTGTGCATAGAGACATAGAGATTAGTAATAAAAAGGAACTATTAGGTAACACCTTCTCGTTTTTGTGTAAAATTAAAAAGAGAACTAAGTAGAAACCGCAATACGCATCACAAACAATTTGATTGGTCTAGACCTTTTCTTATTTGTTCTTACTATCCACGTACCGTAATGTGTCACATAATAATCTACCTATATAACGTAACCCATATGCAGTCATTGAGACGAAAGATCATTGTGGTACAGTTACGCAGTTATCTCAAACTAACTGTCATCAGTGGCGACTGCATCCGTGAATACGATAAACATTTGATTATAGTCTTCTTTATGTATGGAGACTAATAATAGTACTATAAACTTGGCTTTAGAAAGCGCCATAGATACATAATGCGTTGTAATTATACGCACTTTTAATGTGTTTGTTCTGGTGAAATCTTATAATAATTAAGTAAGGTTGATATAATAAGCATTAACTATAACCCAAATAAAATTATGCATCATGCATTAAACCATTTGGCTACACGCCTACACGTAAGTTCCAGTTTATCTCTTCTAGATGTACTTCCCTATGCGGTATGCCTAAGTACTACCGTTACAAAGTCAAGTTTTAAAATGCTAATACAGAAACTACGATTCATATTTATTATTATATTAGCTCACACCTCCAATTATTATGCTGGCAGGTAACGCTAATTATTTGACTAAATTTAAAAACAACCTTTATCCATATATATTAACAGATACCGTCCAAATGTACCTACTAAGGCACAAGCCACAAGCACAGCAAATATGTAGGTAGTTACTACATATACTTAGATAAAAAAGATGAGATGCCTCTCATCTTTTCTTACAATTTAGACTATCAAGCATGAGTTATGTGTAAGTGTAACATTTATTTGTAAATATAAATTTGGGAAATATGTACTTGTAATTAAAAACACTATACTTATTTCCTCCTTTCATGACTGCCTGCGTCATGCATTTACATACTCGAAATCCTACATTAAACTGATGTAATATAAATAATAATAAAAGGCACAAATAATTACAATATTAGCTAAAGCAATGCAAAACTACTGAAACTCTATCGCCGGGCAAACAAATTATTACGTGATTGCAGTAACTACAAGACCAAGAAATAACATTGCAAACAATTTGTACGTAAGATATCAATTACCATAAACTTACTCACGTAAATCACTTTTACTTTTATTTCATTCACTTCCAATTTTCTGTAAATTTATTAGGACTTAAATATCACCGATCAGAGATAATTACGCAGAGCTGTCAAATTGTATCGAAGGATTGTAATAGAGCACTAAAAAATGCCACCCTTGTTAAAGCTGTGATAGACAAATACCGACTGGGATGTTGGGTGTATTTCGCATGCAAACACCAGACTTTCGGTTCATGGCTCGATGCGCACCAAGTAACTTATCTTTCACCATTGTGGCGCGTGCCACCAGCGCCAAACGTAGCCCCAACTAAGTATGGATGTAGATGTGTAAATTGGTATAAAACTAAAACTGTATATCTGTTTTTTATCATTTTTATAATTTTATAAAACAAAAATATTCAGTACCTATAAAGTTAGGAGCACAGGCTACTAAGGCTTTAATCATCAGTTCTCTAAGTGCTATTGCTGCCTAAGTGCAAGGTGGCGGATCATCGCACTTTTTTTCCAGTGCCCTGAGCATTTCCTGTGTTTTCCACGAATGAAATAAATCCACATCACCTATATTTCAGCATACGGAGATATATGAAACACAACACAATTAACATCGTGTCTATTCAGTCACTAATCTTTGTCTAAAGTTACAAAATAAAGATTGCACACTCGTTTATCTAGATTAAATCCTTTGATTTTGTAATAAGGAAGGGTCGCACAATGAAATTGACATGTGTTATTTCACATAATTACTGTGTTCATAAAATTACGATATGATTAGATGTTAACTTTTCAATAGAGAAAATATATTTTATGTGTATTATTTGAAATTAATGCTTATTAGGTAAAGATTAGGTACAATGTGATAATTATAAATTATACTAGGCGCCCGCGCCATAGCGCGTTAGATAGCAAGGCAGCAGCCTTTTTCTGAACCAGAGCACAAAGAGCAAGGATTGATGATTGATGATACTTAATATCTGAATCTGAAAGCAGGCTTTACTGTTTTGTTTGCAGCTGTTTTTCCAACAAAGCAATATTTTAATACATTTAAAATTGAATAATGGGGAAACCTTTTGTAAATACAAAATATAAAGAGAACAACAGATACAAGGAAAAAACAATGTAGGTATATCCCAGAGTGAGTAAGCAGGTTCCTATCCAGTATCCACTTGAATGTAGGCGATGGCATTCCCATAGAGATAATTTTCTACTTGTATAATTTAGTATTAATTTTTATATTACTATAATAATTAGTTCACGACAGTCCTTAAAGAATAAACTGAAACGTAATAAATGGGCAATTATTTCTTTACCCACTAATTTTGAGGGTAAAATTGCAGTAATAGGTAAGTTACTCCAATTTTACCCCAGATAAGTACCTATTATTTTTCCACTACTAGAAAATTAAAAATAATTAATTTGTACTCGTTTTTCGCGAATACGTTTCGCAAAGTTTAGGTAAATGGGCAATTTATTATTAGTCAAAAAACCGGTTGGTAGAGCGTTGTTAGCTATTGAGATTCGTGTTTGTAAGGTAGATCGCGGAAACTTTACCCATTAAAACATGTTTTGAAAAACTAAAGATTTTTCTCATTCCAATTATTATTGATTATGCTTCTTAATGAGATTTTGAAAAAGATATAGCGAAACGGAGAAAAGTTTACTTTCATTATAACTACCCAAATTCAGAAATAGTATGAATTAACAATGAACTTTTAACTGTGTTTCTGTACTTATATATTTAAATAGGTCTGTGAAAGTAAAAGCCACTTGATTAGAAAGTGTAAAGTGGATCGTACCTTCTGGACTCATACATAAAATGCTCTCCTAACGCTTATCCTTAGAAAATTATATGAAAAATTAAAACAAAATCTTTTGTTCTTACTCTGTTAACATCCAGACTATTTAGTGTACTGTAAAATGTATTCGGCAAATATATTTTGAATGTCAATAGAATTTAATTAGCATATGCGAACAGGTTTTTTTCATAGATAACCTTGTTGTTAACTTCAAACATCACTCGACTCGAAACAACTTAATGTCAACCTTTCAAAATTCTTATACGTAGAATTAGACACACCCACCTCGGCGTCGAATGAAATTGATTAACCACGAACGGCTGTGCTCTGATAAGGATTGAAATAAAGTTCATTTTCCTGTAAATTTTACATATTCTAACGTTGAGGCTTGTGAAAATGACGCGACCTGGTATAACCAGTTCCATTTGAGGCTCTAAATCATATAAACCATTATTGCTTTAGTATGCTATGATCGTTTGTGGAAAGCGCATCTAAAATTGCTCCTAATTATTAAATATATTTTTTAAATAAGCCATGACTTTTCTACGAAATTTATGTAAAAGGACTTTAGCAACGAATTTACGTGCATATTCTGTGAAACCGCCAAAAATTTTGATTACCGGTAAGTCATAGATTGATAGGTCAAGAAATATTTTAATAAACTAGTGCTTATAAAGGACATATTATATCCTGCTTGTTTATTTAAATTAAATGTTTCCAATATAATAACCATGTGCCACGCCACCATAAAATATATGAAAAAAAAAACAAAACTTAGGTAACTAACTATCAGCTAAGTATATATTTAAACTTCATAATTTTTTTTCTTTCGAAAATATTGTTTTTGTACCAAATTTTTCTTAAACAGGTAATCATAGTACATAATATCACCTTTCACTTAAATTGAAATAGGTCGACTTATTTCATGAAAAAATTTCTACCGGATATTCTAATACCTAGTTAGTTCAAAAAGTTAATTCATCCGTAAATTTTAATCAGCAACCTATAGTGATCCTATTTTCTAAAAGGTGTCAAAGAAAAGTATTAATTCTTACTATGTAGGAACTAAGTTCGCACGTGTAACTTTACTATAACTTATGCCTAAAAAATGTAAAAATAGCCATGGCCTTGACTTCGAAAATTTATCCGGTTCCGAACCTACATTCTATACTTAATTATAGACAATAAAATGTGGCTTCATAATATTATATAACACAAAAAATTTATAACATTCCGTTTGTGTGCTTGTTTTTACACGACCACCATGTTAATTATTTAATCGCAATATTTACGTCGATATTACTAACTAGCTTTCGCCCGCGATTCCGTCCGCGCGGATGTCGGTCTTCGCGTGGATGGTTTATTTCTCCATTTTGAACTGGAAATTAATATACCGTGTGTTCGCGGTTCTACAGAACAACGTCTATAGATAAAAGTGAAAAATTAAGATTTTTTTTTTTTCTACGTATTTTTTCAGGATAAAAAGTAGGGATGTAACGATACCGATACCGATACCGATATATCGGCCTATATAATCGGGAAGCCGATATATCGGTATCGCCGATTATAAAACAACCGATACCGACATCAAACAATTCAAAAAACCGCGCCCAATGAACGGTGCGGGAGGCCGCCCGCGCGTGCGCACTTTGTTTTCTGAAAAAACTCTACCAATAGTAAACTTTTATTATGTACTGATTGTATGTGTATAACTTAAAGTTTAACTGACTTTGCAAAATAATAATACTAAAATAAACGGTTTTCTTGTTTTTTTGATTTGGCATTGTTATTTAAAAGAATACGATTTACAGTTGAGTCTCTGTTAAATGTTGGTAACTTTTATGCATAATTCACTATTTATTTTTCTACCAAGCCATCGATATCGGTATCGGTATCGGTATCGCCGATATTTTATTACAAATATCGGTATCGGTATCGTATCGGCAAAATCATGTATCGTTACATCACTAATAAAAAGTATCCTATTTTACGCCCAGGATAATAAGGTATAATTATACCAAGTTTTATCGAAATCGAACCGTTAGTTTTCACGTGATGTCTTCACATACAGACAGACAGACAGACAAAAATTTTTTTAATCACATATTTGGGTTTGGTATCGATACAGTAACACCCCCTGCTATTTATTTTTTGAATATTTTCAATGTACAGAATTGACCCTTCTATATTTGAAATATAATACTTAGTTGAATATTAGATTAATTCTTATTAACAAATTATTTTTGAAAATCAATTCACACAAAACGGTTTTCACCTTCTCTCTTTCATGCGTGGTCTATTTATTTTTTAGGTAAAAACAATATTAACGATTTAGAACACGTGATAATTTTTATTTTATATAAATCTAGAGCTTCTGCAATGGTCTCGCTTAAATTTGATCTGACAAGTAGTTTTTTTATTCTTATTAAAACGAACCTTAATAACTTCGTCTGCAAGACTAGGTACCTACTTACCTATTTGAAAACATTTTTTTTTAACTTATAAATAAGAATACCGTTCTCACTAAGCGTTTTCATATATGTATATATATATCACAGAGCAAAAATAATGCCTGTCCTTTTCTTGGTCCTTTTTGTAGTATTTGGTTTATAAAATTAATATGCATAATTTTGCCGCATAAATCTGCATGGAAATCTCGTCATTTATTTAAGTGTATTTAGTGCTGGAAAACATGTTATTTTGTGACACGTGTTTATGAATGTTCAACAGCTTGTGATACAACCATAAAGGAATAAAGATAAAATGGATATATCCTCTAAGATGTTATTATTGTGACGTTTTTCATGGCTTTAACTTAAAATTTGCGATTAAAGAATAGTTCAGAGGGATGAATATGCAGTCACAGTGATAAGCATACGTCGTAACATTTGTTTAATAATTAGATATTTAAAAAAATATAGTTTTTAGTGCTGGCATGATAACTTGGATATAAAAAGGTAGAAGAACTAAGAAGAACGTTATATTGTTTGTCTGGTTGCCAGTTTTCTCAATTAAAAGTTATTTTATTTAAGACTCAGGCGCTACGTAGAGTCTGTGTAAATATAAAATACAGATGGCTTTACTGCAATAAATAACATTTACTTAAAAGCAGGAAGTACCTATACAGATGCGTCATAGAACTGCAGACTATTGGAAGATAATTTATTCACACCACTCACACGTTACCTAATTTAAGTAGGTAGTTATGTCACTTGCGTTTGAGTTGTTGTCTAGGTAAATGAATATCACAGAATACATAATAGTAGCTAAACGCTACAGAACGGACACTCTCCGCCTCCCGCCAAAATTAAACACGTCTTACCTCACCCCGCACGATCAGACATAAAATGGTCCATATTTTTCTACAGGGACGATACGCAACGAAGATTGACAACATTAATCAAATTGACTTAAAGTAATTTTATTATTTTGGATTTGTGATTATCGTTTTTCGTAGAAAATGGTTAGATATTGTGCTGTTTACGGATGTATTTCATCAGAAAAACGCGAATTTTTTTTTACGCTAGTCAAAAATGTGCCAACCATAAAGCGTTAACACACACATTTGCAGTCTCTACAGTGTGACTGTCAAAACGATAATTTTGTATGGAGTGTCCGGGGTGTGTGAATATGTAATATGCACTATAATAATTGTAGACATAATATTTAATATTATTGTGTAGGTTTCACACGTTTTACACATGTAATATCCCTGATATTATTATATTAATATTATATAATTATTTAGGTGCACTGATTTTTAAAAGATTTTTGTCTGTTCTGTATAACGCAGTTCATTAAAGAAACGAATCTTCAATGGCGGCGCTTATCATTCCCTCTCGCTTACACACGGCCGTACGGCATGCAAAAAAAAAATGGAAAAATAAAATCACTAAAATGTATATATGATTTTGACTATAATCGTTTTTATCATAAATTTACAATACATTTGCGAAAGTAAATAATGTTTTATTGGAATTTGACAAAATATGTTCTTTGGGAAAAGTTGTTCAGTTTTATGGGCTCATTGCAAGTATTATGGGGATTTTGTTACATTCTGTATACGTAAATATGATAATTCATATAAATACACAAATACCATAACAAAAAAGTTTGTCAACAAACAATTTGAAATAATTATCCATTTACGTTATTTTTATTTTCTTTTTTGCTGACCCTACCATACGTCAGTGTCAGCTTTGGCCGCCATTGAAGATTCGTTTCTTTAATGAAACGCAATATACATTTCTAACCCTGAATTGCCAACCCTGATATTATAGTATTTACAGTTCATAAAAGATGAATATCATGTTTACATTTGTCTCTTGAAAATACGACGTATTTATTACGTATAGAATGCCATGTGGTTATTGTCGCGTAAATACCATCTACGTAGAACTTGAATAGCTGTTTATGTTGTAAAGATATCAAATTACGAAGCAGAAATGTGTTTAGAAAGGGAACCTTACCTACTTGAGATATCTTATGATCGGAAATCATAAAATTACAGTTATAGTACGCCTAAGAAATAAGACAGAGGTCTAAGAAACGTGCACTTCAAAATGTATTAGAAAAATTAGTGCATTAATATTTAATATACACTCAGCGTATTCACAAATTCGCATATATTAGGATTTAGGATACAACCGGATGTTTTTATAGCGATCCTTGTATGACGTGATTATATTATGTAATTTTATTTTCGTTTATTTTAAGCAAATTAAAGACGTAAAGGGAACCTTTTTAAGTTGAATTTTATTGCTATAATATAAATACCTAGGCTATTTGTTTGCTTTTCTAGCGCCCCTTGTCATATGACGCCTAAATCGACCACTCCTCTCATTCTAACTACTGAGAATCTACCTTGAACTCATTTGAGCGTACATATATTTACTAGTTTTATTATTTACAGGTGGCCTCGGACAACTTGGCGTAGAGTGTGCAAAATATTTAAGAAGGAAATATGGTCAAGAAAATGTTATCCTATCGGATATAATCAAGCCATCCGCAGAAGTTGTTAACGATGGCCCCTATATATTTGCTGATATTTTAGATTTTAAGGGACTCCAAAAAATAGTTGTGAATCACAGAGTAGATTGGTTGATACATTTCTCGGCTCTGCTTAGTGCCATTGGCGAACAAAACGTCCCACTAGCTGTTAGGGTTAATATAGAAGGCATGCATAATGTAATTGAACTGGCGAAACAGTATAAACTAAGAATTTTTGTACCAAGTACAATTGGGGCTTTCGGACCCGACTCACCGAGAAACCCTACGCCGAACATCACAGTGCAGAGGCCTAGAACAATTTACGGAGTATCGAAAGTGCATGCGGAACTATTAGGAGAATATTATTATCATAAGTTTGGTTTAGATTTCCGCTGTCTCAGATTTCCTGGTGTTATTTCCAGTGACCCACCAGGTGGTGGTACTACAGGTAAACACAGATTTATTTTACTATTTATTTGTAGTATATATTTCTTAATCCATTTACTCCGATAACAATACTTAGTTCTCGTAAGGTGTTGAGTTACAGCAGACCCAGATTATCGTAAAGACATTTGTCAATCATTTAAAGTTATTGCCGATTAAATTACAGGCAACAAAAATTGCTATTTCATCATCACATTAATATTCCACATTAAATTTTCCAGATTACGCCATAGCGATATTCCACGACATCTTACGTAAGGGCCACTACCAATGTTACCTGAAACCAGACACGAGGCTTCCCATGATGCATGTTAAAGATGCTCTACAAGCCCTCTCGAACTTCTTGGAAGCTCCAAACGAATTACTCAATAGACGTGTGTACAATGTCACATCGATGAGTTTCACTCCCGAAGAATTAGCTGAGAAAATAATAAAATATGTCCCTGAATTCAACATAACGTACCAACCTGATAGTAGACAAGATATAGGTAAGAAATAATAATGCTCCGCAGTCCACCGCTGTTTTTCTTTGCTTGTTGTGATATTAAAATAATTAAAAATGGAAAATTAAAAAAAAAAACAAACAGTCTAACTATATATAACTACTTTTTTGCACAATAATATTAAGTTCTGGAATTATACCCAAACACAGGCTAATGAATAAATAACATCTTACTAATATCACTTACCCGGTGTCAACAAAGACATGGTGTAGATCGTGCTTTGAACAACGCCTCAAATGTTCGAAGCCGATTAATCCCCCTATCTTCTAGAATCCAGTCAGAGTTTAACAGTAGTAACAGAGGAACGCTTGCGCAGGCACTTTATACGAAGCCGCTTACTTTGGCCCCGCATGTGTTGAACTGAGATACTAACTATAAAAAATATTAATATAATCTTAAACATTTCTTACAAAATAAATATTTCATTTTATTTCATTTCAAATATTTCATTTCATAAAATTGTGTCGTACAGTAAAAATGAATCTTTCTACTTGTGGCATAATTTTCATTTTGAATACTTAGTTTTAGAGTTAATCCAATAAAAAAATACGGACATACTTCCTCATGGTAAGCATGACCAATAAGTAATAACTACATAAATTGTATGAATTTCCAGCCGACTCTTGGCCCCAAGTATTTGACGATAGCGAAGCAAGGAGGGACTGGAATTGGCGGCCCTCCGTGGACTTAGACAATCTCGTCGAGCTTATGATAAAGGAAGTCAAGGAGAAGATAGCTGCCAATGATTGTTAAAACTGTGTCATACGTATTTCCATTTTACCACTTTTTAAAACTGAATCTAGAAAGTTTATTGGTATAAATAATATCTCAGAATAGCACTTAAGTTGTAAAGGGTATTAATGTAAATAGCTTCTCTTTGCTGGACACATTTTGAAGTGAAACTTCTTTAGCAAGTTGAAAGTAAAATTTCGAGGTCGCGTCATAGCAATACCGTCATGTCATAGAGTAAGGCGACAATTTGGTATCTTTGATTCTTGCCAAAGAAGTTTCGATTCTGACACGTGGTCGGTAATCACGCTCTTTTTTGTAACGAGCTTAAAAAAAGGACCTAAACATTGATATGCAAAATAAAAAACTTATTTAAACAAATGCATTTATTTTGAATCCAATAACCAATAAATCTTAATTACACTTTCAGTTAGTACGCCTTGTGATTATACAAAATTTACAAACATACATCCGATATATCTATTTGTTATTTGAAATACATATATAATAAAATAAAGTTTCAGTGATGTTCACAATAATATTATGTAGGTAATTAAAAAAGTTAATGTGCAACGTATAACACTTCGATCAAATATACTTTTTAAATATTAAGTATAAGTGTCAGCTCTTAATAAGTGTTCAAACAAATTTAATTAATTCAATTTGTCTTCGCTCTGTATTCAGACCATACGTTACACATTGGACATAATAATATATTATGCGTGTGTGTAGACTCATATAGTACGATTCAAACTTAATGGCGGCTCGTAACATCGTACGATCCGATGCGCAGAAAACAATTTTAGGTATTAGCGGGACGTTAAGGGACCTGTGCGCACCCGCACTCGCACCAACTATACCTTGGCCCGCCTCGTCAAAGAAAATTTCAGCGCGGTAAAAAATAGACAATGCCTCCTAACTATCCCCAAACATAAAAATCCTAGTATAAAATCACAGAACAAACAAACTTTCGCATTTATAAAGTAAGTTAGGATACAGGCACATCTTAGTGAAATAAATCCATCGCCAAGATAACAACTTGGCTAGCATGGTGAAATATGGCCTAAACCATTCAAGAACTATTTTTCCTATTAAATAAATCTCCTATCTTTCAGACATAAACTAATCAACGCATATGTTTGAATTTTTATTGAATAAGCAAAGAAAACGTCTAGCACTAAAATATACATTTGATCGAAGTATTATGACCATTTACTTCTATAACGAAAATATGTGCATTCTATATTCACATTGTAAGTGATTTAGCAGATCTGCCTAGAACACTATTTTGAGTTAATTTAACTTTCAAACAATAAACTTATTAATTGTCGCCTTTTTTTAAATCCCAACTGGTATCATCTGTTAAATTTTAATAAAATAATCTAAACTATAATATTAATATTATTTCCATTATGACTTAGATAAAAATATGGTAAGACTTGTAAAAAAAATTGTGTGAACTTATTAATTAAATGTCCGAATCGTAATGGTCAAAATTAAAATATTCTACCTCCTAAACAAATATATTGACTGTTCGTTTTAACTCTACAGCATATTGCACTATAAAATTAAAAAAGCATTACAACTTAGTCTATACGCTTAATTACTATCTAGCTTTACTATAATGAAAGGTGAATTACGAATCACATACACATTCAGTCTTCCATATATTAGTGATCGGCAAAGGTGTCAAGCTTATACGTGTAATGGACAATTTTGTAACATTTATTTAGGCGTAGCTTAGTATTTACACAGGGTTAATTAGAATGTTCGCCAAATAATATGACACTTTACAATATGGATTATGGTGTTATAATATATAAATACTGTTGTTAATATTGCTGGTCATTGATAGCACTTGATAATGATAGTTTTAATAGGTATTCTTTAAAAGAAATGAAATCATTGCGTAATATATATATGTTACATTCTAGAATACCGTTATCATATAAGTATACAGAAAGCAGATAATAATTTGACATTCAATATCTAAGTGGTAATCTTAGGACAACTAATATTCGCATGAAAGTGTACCTATTTCTTTATAATTTGTGTATACAGGGTGTAATCGTTAAGTGTGCACAAGCGATTATTCCGTAATTATTGCAGATATCAAAAAATTTATTAAGGCCATTTTACTCATTAGGTTAAGTACTTTGGATATCGTACGGGAGCTAACAACGTTAAAAAAAAAGTCATTTTAGTATAGTTGGGTTTTTGATATA
>CAJQZM010027926.1:0-12447 GCA_907164665.1 Colias nastes | reverse complement strand
ATCCGATGTCAAACAACTTATGGTACCTAATAGGTGCTACCTATATAAGTTAATATGTTATTCTATTCATTTCTACATGTAAGGTAAACCTTAGTCATATGCTTAAAAAAAGTGATTCTACTAAAATATTTACCGATTCGTTAGTAACTGTACTGGAATTTGCCGATGGAGGAGGTGGCGGAGCTCGGTTCTTTTTACGTCGTGATGCTCTTACGGGTGGGATTGGCGGCTCGTCGAAAGGATTTGTGCTGGCTACACTCAATCTAGATCCCATTATGTCACTGCGTGCCATGCGAGGTGTTGCACTGAAATTATTATATTATAATTCGAAAATTATCAATAGGTTTATTTTATACCCTTTTTTCTTTACATTTTACTACCGTTTATTTCTATGGGTATAGATAGATATGAGGAAATACATACTATGGATAGATATATTTATAATAGGTAACTATTATTAAGATTATTTTAACATTTTTGCAATTATGTACATCATACCTACAAGTATGTTGCGAGATACATTTTATCATGTAGATATTCCTTGGTAAAATGCCGAGGTTCATTCTTTGAGATTTAATACATAATATTTGCAATTTAAAGATATGTACTTAATAGCAACAATATTTCTTGTCATCTAGTTTATTGGTATTGCACAAATAGGTAGATGAATAATTATTTACCTAGGTGAATTATTAATGTCTTGTTGTGAGCTACGCAAGCGCTCTTGAAACCGCGACCGTGGTAGAGGCGTGACGGACCCACCATACACGTAGCGGTCCGTCCGTTCCGGTGAGCCGACTGTGCTTCTGGACATCGACGAGTCTGTAAACACCATTAGTATATGGGTCAGAGGGCTTGGCCCGGAACATTTCGTTTGAAAAGATACTTAGGGTTCGGTCAGTTAGATAAAAATAATGTTACAGCGTCCATTAGCAAATTATTATTATACACATGTTTATATGTACTTGGTTACAGGGTTACTTCTTCTCTTGGTTAATTTTATAAGATGTACAGTTACGATTCAATTGTACAGTAGGTAGGTAGTTCACGAGCAAGATATTCTGATACGATACGATAAATTTAATACTCAATCAACATAACAATCAATTAATTAATAATTAACAATCTTACATTGCATAGCTCGCCTGAACACAATCGGACTGCTATCGCCATTTACGTGGTTATTAGGCTTCAGGTTTTGTGTTGATGTTTGTACTTGTTCACCTTTTTTCCCCTTTTTCATAAACGACCGCAAGGACCTGAAATTAACATAGATTTACATATTATTCTCAAAACCTCGTGAAATCTCGTCTGCAGGGTAAAGTTAGGTAAAAATTTACATCTACATTTAGGTTTACGTGAGATTATGTTCGATCCATATATCTACGTAGAATGTAGCCTGTAGTTACGTATTATATGGCACCTACGTACATTCTATACAGGTATTGTTCACGTTCAAGATCGTGCTTTAATAAAGACGAGACATTATAATATGATGTAGTTCAAAAGCAATTACTCTTTTATTGGCTTGTCCATTCTTCATTGTTAAGAAAGAAAATCCCACAGGTCGGTACGCGGATGTCTGTAGGCGTAACACTTGACAAAAGTAATGGAAGTTTAGTGCACTCGATCCACTTGAGCGATCGCAATTGTGCCGTGACCAACCGAAAGATAAGCTATATGAGACTGGTAGATCTCCTGTTCGAGGGTTTTAACAGTAGAAAACAGAGCATTAACAAAATTTCGCTTAGCATTGCAATTTGCATAGGATTTTTTTCCGTTGACATTAATTAGTAGATATGTATAATTATTCAAAATAGTTAATTAATTAAATATAGGCACTTAACTAAAATGACTACAATAATGTTAATTTGATTAACAGTAAAATATAGAAATGTGATAAAATTTTATGTTCTTAGTTCTTACTGCGCCGTGACGAAATCGATTGCGTGTATGAATGCTTGCAATGCTTGAAACAAGGGACGTGCTATACTGAGAATTCTTTTCAATTTCTTTTTGAGGAGCTACTTTAACGAAACAGCTATATGCCTATGGAATTTTCATAGAATTATAACTACTTAGTAGGTAGGTATTAGAATTCAATCGACCGCCGTTGTTTCACAAGGTTAAAACTAATCGGGGTTACAAAGGGCAATAAGACTTTAATAAACCAAGTTTTATCGTTTAATTTCTGCATATTATACCTACACAATGATTAATTTTATTGTATTGGAAGTTTACCACGTTAATCTAGAGAAATCAATCCTAGGTACATCTAAAGTATATTTTTATTCTTTTTAGATGTAGAATGTCTACACATAATTATTTATGATCACTCACAAGTCACTTAATAATATAAGAATTCATTATTGCATAAGTAACTAATTTATCGTAAAAGTACCAGGCGGAGCGCAGAGTTATGAGTAGGTAGAGCTATCTATATTTTTTTTACATAATACTTACACCTGTGTATTTTATCAAGAAAAGAAAATCACGTGTATAAACTTTTCATTATGACATGTGTTCATATTGTTTCACATAATGGCATAGTTATCGCAAGTGTAAACTGTAAACATGCATTCGACATTGGATTTGATGACCTATTTGCGAGACTGTAAACAAATCTACGTTTGTGACTAATGCCATTAAGCTGGAACGGTATCTTCCACACGTACCGTAATACAAAAGGGTCCACTGAAAGGCCAATCGCCGAAGCAAAATAAGTTTGAAGAAAAACTTACATAATATAAAATGTATCTACATATAAATATATTTTTTAATTATATAGTGATTAAGTATAAATCTCACAAGGTCAGTTGATAAACTGAGTTTGACCCCTTGGTTAGATTACTTGAATCACTAGATACTTACCCTTCAAACCAACTTGCAATCAAAACATTTATGATAACAACAATTAAAGTGCATTTTTTAAATTAACGTTTATGTATACAATCTATGAAATATGGATATTATCAGCTTAAAATGTTCTTATTTATAAAATATGTACAGTTCTTAGGTTTCTTATGTACTTTTATTTTAGTTTTGGAGAGGCAAGCGTGCAAACTGCAAACCAAGAGACAGGCAGATATAATTTTTATAGATTTTTAGAGAAGCGTTACACTTTTTCATAAGTGACTCCCAGCCGCAACCTAATTTAAGACGTTGTCACGTCAAAAACATCACCGAATTCAAATTGTATAAACTGGACAACACAACTGACAACAACACATTTAAATGGAACCAGCCGCAAGCCAGAAGGCACCTGCAGCTTCCAAATAAAAGAAGAATCATCAATATCGGATGATATCGGTTAACCCTGTCGGAAGTTTTGAGCTTGCAATAATTAGTAAAGTTAGATTTAAAATTAATTAAACAAAATGTAGAGCATTTCATGAGCGATCATTTAGACGCGAGTCTAGTAGCGCATTTGAGATACTAATAAATAATAATGTTTGCGTACAAAGAAACGTATCCTAGAAAATTCATCTCACGAGGTTAGGACCTTCGGATCTAGTGATAATTAATGCCTGAAGCAGCACTAACCAAACAATGACCCACATTCCTGTACAGGTGAAGTATTTTCAATGATTCATACTGTAAACTTTATCATGCAGTCAGATAAATAGATTAAATGCCATACAGATGTTTAATTATTTACATTGTTTCATTCTTTCGGACGTATTCTATTAAAATTAGGAGTTAAATCTTTATAGGTACCATAAATAGCCCTCAAAGAAGGTTTCTCTGTTGTATGGTTGCGTGGACGTAACATTAATTAAACTATTATTTTAATCTGAAAGTAAGTCTTTATAATACACTTTATATAACTTGAATCAATACTAATGCATTTGTTTTTAAAAAGATAGAAACCAGGCTTACCTTTAGGTAAAGCTTATATTACCTACCTACTTGGTAAAAGTGGTAAAGGCGTCGTCTCGGAGGATGTAGGCATAAACTTAAATGGTAATTATAATTTAGGTAAGAATGAGTTTTATTTACTTAGGTAGGAATGTCTTATATAATATTATCTATACGTAGGAGAAATTATTGGTACATATTCATTGTTTTGCATTTTGTAGGTAGGTAAGCACCTAAGATAAAAATAGCATAAATACTTACTACGTTTTATTCTCATAATTAACAAGGATATAGGTGTTCAAATAAAATAGGTTATTTATCTGCTATTGCATTAGCTCCGGCTATTTAGAGTTATGAAATTTATGCATCAATTGACACACTTGAACAGTCATTGTTTTCAGATTCTGGCCTCGTCTTATAAGTTGGTAAAGCTGTTACACGAAATGCCTACAATAAAGCTAGGTATTTATCGATGTCAAAATATGAACAAATTTTAAATATTGAGCGAGTACCAAGATGTAGTTTTCAGTGAACAAGATTGTTATAGAAACAGAAATATGTATATTGAAATGTTTGGGTACCTAACTTAAACCCACAAACAACACCTTATAATATTTGCACTTAGATAATTTACAACTGCGTACCCAGTTTAATTTATATTGCATTCAATACCCAGTAATGGATTTGAATTGTACCAGTTAAAAATGCAATATATTTACATAATAGAAACGTTTATGGTATATCAAATAACGGTGGTCGCAGTTCATTAATGACAATTAATTGAAGTAATAAAATATCTAAATCAATGTGAAGGTTGCAATTGTAAATAATACAAGGCAATTATATTAGTTAAAGGTGAAGTTTAATCAAACCTATTTGAAACGCATCTTGTTAAAATTGTTCAACTCATCAATCTCTTAATTTAAATATTAGCTTGTGCGAGTACCTTCATATTTTTTACCGGACAAAATAAAGGTGAAGAGGTTATTACCCTGAAACGAATACAATGCTTGGATCATAACAATGTTTTGTAGAAATCATTTAAATTGCGAAACATCCATTCTTTGTTTGCCTCCTTCTTCAAATGAATATAAATTATAATTTATAATATAAATGCCGTATCCGACTATTGAAAGCGTACCTACTAATTCTGAATTCATAATTTTTATCTATAACATTCCGTTCCCATATATTTTAATTAAACCACTATGTATTACATGGTGTCCGAATAAATGCAATAAACAAATATCTCCGTAACAACTGTATATTAACACAATATACAGATACATACAGTAAGGAAACTTCATACAAAATGTTCGAAATGGCTCCCCCCCCATCAAGCGTGTTTACAAGGGTATTGAGGGGGATCGATAGTAGCGGGTGACACATCCACAGATTTTGAATATAGTATGGAAAAAAGTTTAAAGTGATGTCAATTCACATTAAATAAATATCGATTGTTTCAGTTTGTAGCCCTTTCAATAAATATATTTGTAAATACCATATCTGACTACAAGTTAAAAAGAGACTATTTTTTAATTTCTATAGATATGGCAGTATGAGTTTTATATTATGTTGACATATTTTCTATCAAAATGATAGCTACAAATAGTACCTATTAGGAGTCCAGTCTGTTTAAAGATCGCATCTATTTTTTACGCAATCTAGAAGAGCACGAAAATATAAAAAAAGGAAACCTTAAAAAAATCTTGTTTAAATTTATGTGCATAATTACGTAAATATTAGGGAAGAAAAAGATAGATATTATAATTATTGTATTTTTATCGATACGTGGCGTCTCCACTTTGTCAAGCACTAAGCCTGTCAAACTATTTTCTTTTTCTTCCTAAAACAAAAAGGTAGAGGTTCTATGCTCGTATAATAATAATTTTAATTTATTTTTGCATATTTTGTGTTTTTTAATTTAATTTAATTTATCGTTTTAAAAATAATTTAGTAGGTATACCTACATACAAGTACCTATTGTAAATTATGGTTTAAAATAATTATTGAATATATGTATAATACAAATATCAAGCATTATAAATAATTTAGGTACATTAAATAGCCTTCGGCGTCCATAACAAAACTAGATTTCGAAATATAGCACTGATAAAAACGTATTTACTTTTACAAGCTGTATTAATTCGGATTGTTTCTTCTTGTAAATTCATATTTAGGCTACACCATTTTTGTATTTTAACGGGTTTTAATCTCCAAATTACCACAAAATCAACTGTGAAAAAAAGCAAACAGGCCGAATTGATAACCTTCTCCTTTATTTTTCAAGTCGGTTAAATATCAAAAAGTAACAGCCCTATAGCTATACGTCATAATTTCATGGGGGGGGCTTAGTTTCCTAACTGTATGTACGTAGTATATATCTGTCAACTGTGATATTAATGCTAGAAGTTATGGGCTATGTGTGCTATGGGCTATGGCCCAGAGCCAATGACCACAGTAGGTAAGTTGATCGCTGAATACCTTTCAATGTCACTAACCTCTGTTGTTGTTTTCTTATTTGAGAAGTGATATAAACTTATTATAAAGTATTATTTATAAATATAAGACTTACAACACATTCGACTAATTAATTTATCATCGAAAAAATATCTGGTGAATCTAATAAGCGAAAAAAGTTTTTCCTTCCAATAACTTGTTTATATATTATGTACTTGTATAAAGTACACATCAGATATCTCGGTACTCCTCTGTTTACAGAGTATAATAAATGACATCAACACTATAAATAATTGTCTGAACACTTACGTTATTCAAGACATGCATGAATTTTAATACTAAACCTAAACATTCCTAGACATCGTTGGCAGCGGATATACTAACTTATGTATATAAAATGAGGTTCTAAGTATTCTACACTTAAGAATAAGTATTTCTTTGAGTATCTAAATTTAAAAACTTTACAATATTAACAACAGTCAGTATTATAATAATTTTATAGGTATATGTCCTCCTCCTTGCTGACAGCCAGTTTATCCATAATGTATCAAAATTCAAAGCTCATCCATATATTTTTTGTTAGGTATTCTTGTAATCAATATTTTCCTAAAATCCCTACAGAACACCACAATATAATTAAATAAGATAAGTATTTCTGGAATGCAGAATAAGCGTTTGCTCTACATTGTCGATATCGATTCTTTTGTTTCAATTATGAAGATGACTGTGTTATAACTTGTTACAACCCAAAATCGATAATATAGGTTACACCTTACAGGTGTATGTAGTAATCGAAATACATTTCTATCATTTAGTTTCAAATTTACTGTAACCGTGGTGTCTCTATATAGTTGGAACTCTATTGAAAAAAAAATATACCAGCCGTATTGATAATCTTCTCCTTTTTTTGAAGTGGGTTAATAAAAAGGAAGGAAACTATAATTAACCATCAAGATTCTAGTTAGTTTTTTAAATCAGTCTTCTAAAGGTCGTTCATACATGATAAACATGTAAATGTCGTGGCCATATCGTAGATTTGCTCATTTCATGAAATGATTGATCATTTCACGAAATGGTCGCATTTCATGAAATGGCCAACATAGTTTGATCAGATCGTTAAATCGTCAATGTTTCACGATTTGGTCATCCATATTTGGCCAGATCGTATAAAATATAGAGAGTCCTTAAAATATTAAAAAATTCAGTATATTTTAAGAACTTTTTCATTATAATTGGCACCTTCTTATGCTCGATAATGTACATGAGAAGCTCAAACAACCTTTTTTAAAATAAAGTACCACAACAGCACATTGGACCAGCAGGAAAAATCTGTGCAATTATAGAATAATGTAAATTTACGTGATAGAACGAAATTTATTGTCAAGAATGCGAGTAGGTAATTAATTGCCTTTGCTCTAAAAGTATACAAACTTTTAGGAAGAGTTATCATCGAAGAGCCGGTCGAACTTTGGTGTTTTGTATTGTAGAGAGGTAGAGAGGTACTTTCCCGACAATATACTTGCAATAAATCATAAATATTGGCCTAGATATGTAATTGTTGAGATAATCTATCAATTATATATTTTTAAATAAGCCGTAAGATAGGTACAGGTAAACAGTGTTTTTGGGTGCATGTCATTGTTTGCAGCATACTTAGAAGGTATTTATTTAAATAAGTATGACACGATTGCTTCATCATAATATAATGAATCATTGTGTAGTGTGTTATTCTTCCCACAATATAATAATATCGTACACAATTATAATTAGTAATTATAATAACAGAAACACTTTGACCACCAATATTAAGTAGTTACGCAGTAAGTAGGTATATCCATTAGTAATAGTGTAGGTAATTAAAAGATGATAGTTACCCTCGTTATTCGTGAGATATTTTTATAATACTTATAATAAATGTTGAATAATTTTACGAAACCCTCGATGCGCCAGGCCTACTACTACTAGTATTTAGTATTAACTTCAATGATCATGAGAAAGAAAAAAATATAAAAATAAAATTATAAAAACACGAGTAAACAAATGTAAGTAGTTCCTTTATACCTATCACGTGTCTTCGTTTCAAAGATTACAGTTACTTGTATGTTAATGAGATATTATTCGACAATAATTGTCTTACACATATCTATAACAGGACTGTTCAAAACGCTATAAAACGTAAACATACTGAAATAAAGTTTAATTGCATCTGAAATTAACTAGTCAATGTTCAAGGCTGAACATCAAACTGTATTAAAGAGTAGGTGACGCACTGACTGCAGTTATTAATAACCGGATATAAATCCATACGCATACATTATTAATACAAGAATAATATGCTTCTGTCGATAAACAAACAGTGACTTACAATTTTATACATCGAAAGGCAACACTAATTCTTACTGCGGTTACTTGTTATACTCTACTCTCATATAGAGCTGTTAACCACAAAAGTTTTCCTCAACAGAATACTCTCGTTCGTGCAACTATGAATATTGGATTACTTAAATATTGATTTAAGATATCATTTTCATTACATCACGGACTACAGAAGTACCAAAGAACACGGTTTAACTTCCTACAACCAATTTGGCACTGTGTTATGTTTGTAAATTAGATACGTGTTCTGCACTTACCACGAATTTTTTAACTCCTTGATCCCAGTAAAGCTGATACTGTTTGATCTACTCTTGCGGCCGATCGTCCAGAACCTAATCTTATTATGATTATCTTCTTCTCGGAACGGATTTAGATGCTCTGGGTAGTCGTAAACCGAGATCGTCTTTTTCGGAGCCGCCATGGTAGTCATATTTTCTTTTACCGACACTATAAACTTTTACATAATAGGAAACACAGAATACAGGCGTCGACCACTTCGCCTTTTATCGCTTATCACACTGGCTAGATATCACGAACTGATAGCGCGTTCTATCGTGTTATCGCTACAAGATAATTGCGTGAGTTTGTTTTCGCGGTAGAAAATAAGATCGATGTACGACGTCGTGGCGCTCTACGTCGCGGTCGGAGGCGCACTGGTGGCACTCGGTAGCGAGCACGGCCACTCAGCACTGTCAGCGATTCAGCTTCGAGGCTCGTGGTCACGGAACTCCGTCTTCGCGGGCCGCGGCATGTATCGCACCGCTATCATATCTCAACTAAACATACACTCGTCTATTGATGCAGCATGCATGAGGACAGACTTTATTACAAAATCCATTCGTAAATGCAATCGAATGACTGTACAACTAATTACTTTTAATAAAAATAACTGCACAAAGCCATTAAGAACACGATTTCTTATTGCTTTGCTATTAATTTTTTATTATGTACGCGTTAACAAACCACAAAACTGAGGAGAAATTAGGTTAGACGGCAGGTATTGTGTAAACAGACACTATGTAGGTATGTTTGCAGTTTGCCACCGATGTTGTTAATTCACGATTTTGATGACGTCAGCCATTTGCGGCTAGTAGGTAGGTAAGATAGGTACAAACCTACATAAGAAATGAACAAACGTCACCCTCTAAAAGGCGAAGGTCGAGCTAAAGGTGGAATAATTTAACAAAGCCCTCAAGTTACATAAGTATACTTTAACTTCTACGAAGTATCGAAATAACTAATGAGCTATACAAGGTATGGAGTTCAGGATTTTATCCAGCTTTAACATCCCCTTATAATACAAAAATATCAGTTATGTAGACGTACCTATACTACTAAAAAAAGTGAACCCAATTGTTTCAAGTTTATTAAAGTCCAATTATTGTAAGTTATATCGGAATATTTTATAAGCGCGGCACATTACGACATATCGAGGATCGATTTTCTTACAAAGTCTGTGATTGTGTCATAGGTATGTGATGACAGACTCTATTTTAAACAACCAATCGCGCCGTAAAAATTATCTTTATTACAAATGTTTGTATAGAGCGTCACGAGTTACGATTGTGGATAAATTATAATTTTGGAAAATCCTCGGTATCTTAACATGTCAATCTCTACCGTGAAGCGTCCTGCAAATATTTTTTTTTCAAGAGCATATAGTTAGAATTCAAGAGCTCATGTGAAAGTGAAAACAAATATATTTTTATCGCAAGGCCATTAAACAAAACGTCTTAGTCATTCTTTGTTTTTGTTCATTCAATTAACGCTGTAAAAGACATTGTTCTGCCATCTGCGATGCACTCATTAATACAATAAACGAAACATTCTCATTGCAATGGAATAATGCGTTCTATAAGTATGTGTATATTGGCTATTATATTATTCAAGAAACTAAATGAATACACAGGCTAGTGACCTCCGACAGTCAATGTAACAAGGCGACAATTTATTTGAGGTCCACAAGAGTTCTAAGTGTCAGGGCAATGTGTACTGTAGCCTGTAGGTGACTGTAGGTTGAACGCAGCTCAGAAGTCGATGCATTGCGCTATTAATTGCGCTTCGTATCGCAAATTCATTGACTGGGTCACCGGTTTAATGAATGTTATCAATACATACTGCCATACCTAGATATATTTATGTAGAAATAGAATCAGTATAAATTGATGTCTGAGTACCTACTTACGTAAAGGACTGATACCGTGTACCTACCCGAGTGACAAACAAGGAACGGTAACAAATAAATATGATTAGCAAATAAATACCTATTGATTAATCGACCTGTATTTAAGTATGCGTATTTTCCTTATTTTATTGGAGAGTAGACTTACAGCTGTTATAGATAAGAATCTTTATCTATGTAGTTTTCTTCTGGTAATTGTATGAATATTATGGTCCTTTTAAACTGTAAAACGAAAGTCGTCATTGTTTTGAAAGGTTGTGCAAATAAAAGTAATATAAGTAAAACGAGGGCACCAGTGCCAAAGTCTAGATTCTCAGCTGTACAAATTATTCATCGATTACGGTCCGCATTACTAATTGCTATGGCCCTAATTATACTAAAGAGAGCAAAACATTTCCAATGTAATTTTATTTGCATTTACATTTTCACTTTAGAGTTTAGAGCACTAAAGAGCGTGTGTTCCGAGCACTCGTGTCAGAAGTGAAACTTCTTTGGCAAGATTCAAATATACCAAAATCGTCGTGGAGTCAAGTCAAGTCGATGTGAACGTAAATCGTCCAAAACTTTATTGTACAAAAATTCTGCATTGGTATGTTGTCAGCTTTATTTTGAACTAGACGTATAAAATTTTAGTCTAACAATAAACATACCGAATTTAGTCTTACACTAATAATGCTCTGTTTTAGTGTATAGACAGTGAAATTTAGGTGAAAAGTGCACATATACATGACATAATATCAATGGTCGTTTGTTACCTTAATTAGAAGATATAGGTAGGTACCTGTTTTATTTTCAATGATCGAATCGTCGAAGTCAGAGCTCCATACTAAATGTCTTTCCTATTTCCGGTACCTGTGTTGATTATATTATATAATCTAATTCCAAGTGAAGTGCAAAGATTAGCTAGTGGCTAGATGAGTTAATAAGAAGACTCGAGCGTGTGCTACAAAAGGAAGCAGCGACTTACCTCGGAAATTGCAAATGGGATGGAATGGGATGCTCTACTACAGATGACATTGAGCACCAATCATAATATAGACTCGAGATAAATGGCAAACACGGAATAAATGATGCGCATTTTGCTTGAACCACGCTTGAACTTCACATTTTTATGGATTTGAATATTAAATAAGTATAGTTGTTTGTTTTCAATAGGACTCTCGATTATAATGGAACTTGCAGCAATTATTACAATTCCACGTAGGTAACTCTTACGTGATTTAAATGACACGTGGACACGCAATCGGGAAGATGTATTAGTTAATGATATTAACTTTAGTAGTGTTTCAAAAGTCTATTAGCTTACCTATGTAGGTATATCAAGTTATTTTAATATTATATATTCCAAAAAAATAGGTAGGAAATAATCTGATAAATTGCGGTAATTGAGCGGAAATGAATAATGATGAGTCATGAGAGATTTAATTATATTCTTTTAAAAATATTTAATTTCTTGATTTTCTTCGCCTTTATTCTAAAGCGGGGAATTCACTAGACGGGCATGTCCGCGGGCAGTCTGTCCGTGACTCTTCAGTTTGTTTTAGAACGGCTTCGCTATTAGTTGTGTTGCA
>CAJQZM010027925.1:0-13695 GCA_907164665.1 Colias nastes | reverse complement strand
AAATAAACGTGGCACCGAACAGTTGGTTTTATTGCAATTCCCGAAAAAATATCACACTATCGACCCATCATTGAATAATTCTGTGTAGACATCACTAAGTGGGCGGGGCCTGTCCATGAAGTACAATAATTATTTGTATGACATTTTAACATAGACAATACAATCCTTCATAGGCGTGGAGCTGTCAAAAAGCAAATAATATAATGGACAGAGTATAGTACACCGACGCATTCGCGTGCGGCAGCGAAAAAACGAAAAATCTGTCAGTAGTATGGCAGGTTTTCGCATATGATATGTCTCACTCTAGCACATAGATAGATGAAATAGTTGCGTCCTTGTCAGTATTGTTTCGCAAGGAACTGCGAAATGGCCATTACACAGACGCATAAGTTTCGCTAGTGAAGTTTCGCATCGCATAGCGTCCGCTCGCGTTCTGTCGGTGAGGACAGATTTTCGCGTCCATGGACAATGATATTATATAGACAAGAGGTAGATACGCCACCAACGTACCAAAATGCCAATTGCCATGGCAACTATTTGTTTATTTATATACTATACTAGCGGTCCGCCCCAGCTTCGCCCGTGGTACATATTCACGTTTTCTCTACATAAGAACCATCCTCGTACTTCAAGGAATATAATAAAAAAAAAATTAAAGAAATCGGTTCAGCTGTTCTAAAGTTATGCGCTTACCAACACATTTTGGGATTCATTTTTATATTATAGATTATATAGAAACTAGCTTCCGCCCGTGACTCCGTCCGCGCGGATGTCGGTCTTCGAGTGGATGGTTTATTTCTCCATTTTGAGTAACTCTGACAATGACATACTATAAATATCTATTGGACCCAAATACGGCTAGGCCTATAATAATACGCAACGTGTGTTCGCGGTTCTACAGAACAACGTCTATGGATAAAACTGAAAAATTAAGATTAATTTTTTTCTACGTATTTTTCCAGGATAAAAAGTATCCTATTTTACGCCCAGGATAATAAGGTATAATTATACCAAGTTTCATCGAAATCGAACCGTTAGTTTTCACTTTTCACGTGATGTCTTCACATACAGACAGACAGACAGACAGACAGACAGACAAAAATTTTTTTAATCACATACATATTTGGGTTTGGTATCGATCCAGTAACACCCCCTGCTATTTACTTTTTCAATATTTTCAATGTACAGAATTGACCCTTCTACAGATATATTATATGTATAGATAATATATATATAGAAACAAGAGGTAGATACGCCACCAACGTACCAAAATGCCAATTGCCATGGCAACTATTTGTTTATTTTAATAACGTATCTATACATAAAATATCATTGGCCATGGATGCCGAAAATACTGAATTATTTTTGCATTATATTCGAGATTATCCCGTATTATACGCAATTGGACACGCAGATTATAAAAATACGTACAAAAAAGAGGTAGCATGGAGAAAACTTCAAGAAAAGACTCTGATAGATGGAAGAAATTTATTGTTTATAATTCATACAGGCATACATTTTATGTTTTTAATTTTCTTTGAAATAATTTACAAATTGTGATCGAACATTAAACGCTGCTAAGTCTGCCCTATGTCTATTGGCATGCATTGGTACGAATGCTCCTAAAGTGTCCGAAAATTGTTTATTTTCGTATGTGTGTGCACCTTCTTGTATCTGCAATAAGTTATGCAAGCATACTGCAGCTTTAACAATTTTAATAGTATTATTCAAATCTGTTTCAAAGGGCCTCAAGAATATTCTAAATTTTTGTGCTAAAATGCCAAACGCACATTCTACTACTACTCGTGCCCTACTTAATGATTTATTAAATCTTTTTTTATCATTGTCATTCATTGCTGCGTCTCTAGTGAAAGGTCTCATTAGAAAGGTTTCTAATTTAAATCCTCCATCTACAATGAATACATGTGGTGTAGTCTGTTGGAAACCTGGCAAAGGTTTTGGAGCTGGCAAATTCAGATCCCGTCCACTTTTTAGAAGCTGATAAAATGATGAGTTCTCAAATATTGTACTATCGGAATCTTTACCATATGATCCTACATCTATGTAAGTAAATTTGTAATGTGGATCAACTATTGCCAATAACACAGTAGAAAATCGTTTTTTATAGCAATAGAACAGTGAGCCGCTGTTAGGTGGACATTTAATAACAATATGCTTGCCGTCAATACTCCCGAGGCAATTAGGAAAACCCCATATTGTTTGAAATGCTTCAGCTATTTCCAACCATGTTTTAGTAGAAGGAACCGGGATGTACTCTGGCTGTAGTATTTTCCAAATTTGTTCGCATACTTGAGTACTATCTTTGAAACGGTGCATTCACCCAAACGATAAGAAAAAGATATTGTTGTGTATGTGTCACCAGTTGCTAAAAATGACATTGACTGAGATGACATTCTGAAATTACGTCTGCACCTGCAGTCGTCGAAAATTACAATGGCATATCAATGCGAAAAAGTTGCGAAACATTGCTGTGTACTAACGTTTCGCAGATATTTCGCTACGCTGTAGTTTCGCAGAGATTCGCTGCCGCACGCGAACGCGTCGGTGTACTAAAGGCGTACCTACTCAAAAAGCCTGTCACATACTTATTGAACACAACAGCACTGGCCTATCAAGCGTCGCGTAACTAGTATAATTCAAAAAAGTTGAAGTCGTACAAATTGCTCAGTCTTATCATAGTCCCAGGAGAGCAGCAATTTCGTTAGCATGTCTTTAGTAATGTAACTACTTTTAGAGAGGTCCAAGTGTCTCTTGATTTTATTGTATAAAAGTGGCCACATATAATTCGGTGCACGTTTTGCAAAAGAGGTATTTAATCTAGGGAGTTGTAGGTTATTTCGTCTGTTATTTGAGTATGGTTGATTAGATGAAGCTGTTTTATATATCCTAAGGACTGAATGCAGAATGAAAAGGCGTCTAACACTTAGAACTTTAGATTTAGAATAGAGTGACGAGGTTGGGAAACGAAAGGGTTTTTTTAACATGACTTTAAGTACCGATCTCTGAGCTCTTTCGAGTCTTATAAGAGCAGAGGTTGGAGCAGAACCCCAGATCGAGACGCAGTAAGTTATAATAGGTTGGCATAATACTTTGTAAATCCTCATCAGAATATCCAAAGTAACTTTATTCCGAAGGTTCTTCATGATATATATTAGTTTCCTTGTACGTTCAGCAGTTACGTTTATATGCGGTCGAAAGGAGAGACGATCATCAATCAAGACACCCAAGTATCTCGTGTCATGAGATCCATCGATAGAGACACAAGAACAACGTCTCATGCCATCAACAGAGCTACTCATTGAACAAGTATGTATGAAAAGAGGGGTGTTATCTTTGGGCGCTGATCTAGCAGTTTTGTGAAACCTTAAAAATTTAGTTTTTTGAGTATTTAAAGTGAGGAGGTTGTTATGTAGCCATGTTGCTACTTGCGAAAGACCATGCTCAGCGGCCGTTATACAATTCTTCCAAGTTGAGCCATGGAAGACCAAGGCCGTGTCATCTGCGTAACAAATCATATCAGCCTGGTCAAGGTACAATGATATTAGGTCATTGATGTATATGAGAAAAAGAGTCGGTCCAAGAATGCTCCCTTGCGGGACACCGAAAGAGACGTGTTCAGGCTTACTAAGAAAAGATTCTACTTTAAGTTGTTGAGTTCTGTTTGTAAGATAACTTTGAAACCAATCCAAAGCACAACCTCTTATTCCCATACATTCCAGTTTCCGAAGCAAAATTGGTATAGATACCGTGTCGAACGCCTTTTTGAGATCAAGGAAAACACCCGTGCAAGCTCTACCCTTGTCCAAGTGAGAGGAGACTAAGTTTATCAGGTGGCTAACAGCATCTTCCGTTGACTTAGCTTTTCGGAAACCAAACTGGACATCCGCCAATAATTTGTTAGACTCTAAGTATTTGATCAGTCTCTTACTAATACAACGTTCCAATATTTTTGAGAAAGTTGACAGCAACGATATGGGTCTATAGTTACATGGATCGCTACGACTACCTTCTTTATGGATGGGGGTAATTATAGCGGTTTTCCATGGTTCGGGGAATACTCCCTTTGCGATGCTTAAATTAATTATAGCTGTTAGAGGCTCGAGAATGTAAAGTGCAATTGATTTAATTAGTCTATTATTCATACCATCATATCCTGGACTGCTACTGTTACTAAGTGATTTAATGATACAATGGATTTCGTGACAATCAGTTGGTTCAATGAAGAAAGAGTTTACAGGAGTGCTTTTTAAGGTTACTTTAGAAGCTAGAGACATCTCCGATTCATTGGTTTTATTTAACATAGCGCTAGCCAATTTTTGGCCTATTGATGAAAAGTACTGGTTACAAGTGTTAAGCGAGTGCATCGGATTACGTTCAAGGTTAAGCAGTTCTTCAGAGTCCTTTCTTTTCTTGTCGTAGCCAGTCACGGTTTTAACTGTTTTCCAAAATGTTCGAGGTTTATTTTCAGCTTCAAGAAGAATCTTCGAATCATAAGCATCCTTCAGCCGACGCAACAAGGTAATATAAAAGTTTCTGTATCTCGTGAAAACTAATCTTTTCTCTTCGTTATTGGGGTCTAGTCTAGAAAGAGAGTGGAGCTTATCCTTAGTTCTACTGCAGCGTATAAGTCCAGGTGTCATCCAGTTTTGCAGGTTATTTTTACGTCTACTAATGCAAGTAGTTTTAGTGTGATTTTTTACAGAGTTAGTAATGGTAGTCATAAACATACTAGTTGCTTCTGTGACACAATCGGAATTTAAGATTTCACTCCAAGTTAATTCCTTAAGATCTTGAATGATGCCTTCGACGTCTATCTTTTGCCTGAGTCTTCTGTGTTTAGCAGAATTCTTGTGGGAGGTTAAGATCCCAAGAATTATGAGGTCATGATCAGTTACGTCAGAAGAACAGACAAACGATTCTCCAGAGTACTCTGTTTGTACAAAGAAATGATCCAAACATGTTTTGTTATGGGTCGGCATATTGATTGCACTGAGGTAACCTAATTCAGTCAAACGAGAGATATACTCAGATGTTAAATCGGTGGTCCTGGAAGTATCTAATATATCGATATTTATGTCCCCTGTTAGTATTTTACAAGTAAAACCCTTTACGTCTTTCAAAACCTCGGAAATAGACTCAATAAAAGGTTTAGGGTTAAGAGAGGGAGAACGATATATAGCGATAAGATGAGTATTCCTATCAGGGATTTGTATAGATAAACATTCAGATTCCTCTACAGATAGTTCGGTAACTGTTACCATCCAACTATCTCTGATATACACCACAACGCCGCCAGCCTTAGTTTTATGGTTTGTTGTGCAGTACGAGGTGTAACCATCTATTTGAGGGATGATAGATGCAAGTGGAAGCCAACATTCAGTAAATACAATTACATCAAAACTGATAGAGAACCTCTTTAAGCTAACCTGGAAAGGGAGGAAATTTTTATTTAAACTTTTGATGTTACTGCATAAAATTCGAACATTATATTTGTTGAGAATTTGAGAGGACTGTTCAGGAGCGATTATATTATGGCATACTATGCTATGGGAATTGTCAATTTCACCAATTACATCTAAGAGGGCCATAGGAAAGTGTTAAGACTGGAGCAGCATCGGAAAAACCTAAGATCTGGTAAGGTATCAAAGCAGACTTTGAAAAGCAGTGCAATTGTAATCAATTTAAGCAGCATAAAAAAAGTATATAATAATAAACAAGCGAACTCTTAATAATAATAAGCCATTTTGAAGTATATACAACAATAATAGACATACATAACCCCATTAAATAGATAAGTAGCAAGGTACACAAATTAATACAAAAAATAGCTTTATGATAGTTGACTGGAACAATTATACTATTAGTCACCAGAATGAAAAGGCATACGAAGCAAATCGCTGTTAGACTGGATTTTAATTGCAGGACACCCAGTACGTTTACGAATATAAATGGAGCCATTTCTAGTCCAGCAGTATTTAAAGTTTGCATCGGTAGCTGCTCTTCTGGTGTCTCGAAATAATTGCCTTTTTTCACGCGTGAGACGCTCGTTTACGTAGACTTTTCGCTCCGGTCCATGTCCTACAATGTCCTTACTATGCAACGTTCGACGTGATCTTCCAGCTTTTAGGAACAAATCGCGAACGATTTTGCGAGTGAAGCGGATTATTAATGGATGAGGCTGAGCCACATTACTGGAATCACAATTCGAGTCTTTAATGTGTAGGCGTGGACCTGCTCTAGTAACGTTGTCAAGATCGGTTTCCGTGATATTTAATCCTATTTTGTTGGCCGTCGTCATAGCTAAGTGAATGGGGTTTTCAGATGATTCCTCCTCTATGCCTATTACTTCTACTTCATTTATTAAGAATGCTTGTGAACGAAAATCAAGCTCTTGGCGCAAAGAAATAATTGTAGATTTAAGTTCTGCATTTTCACGTTGTCTTTCTTCAAGCTCTTGTATTTTTGTGGCATGAACAGCTTTTATTTCTTCCAGATTCCTTTCACAAAGAGCAAGAGAGGACACAAAACTTGCCAAGTCGCTCTTAAAATTCAACACAATCTCACGAAGAAGGCGAATTTCTTCTGTTAGAACTTGCACGTCGGATGAGGAATTGGAAATTTCATTGGATGCCTGGGTAATCGGGCTGTTAAGATGTTCCACTTTTTTTCGTTTACGACTATTTTCTACAAGCGTGTTGGCCCGTGCTGGGGTAGTAGAATTATCTCCACCTTTCTTACTAAGTGCCTGGCATTCTGGACAGATCCAATGAGTAAAATTATCATCTCCGACAGGACAATTACCAATGCAAGGGATGTGGAATATTTTCTTACAATTTTTGTTTGAGCATGTTAAGCGATTGTCATCGGTCACTGGAGTCATGCAAGCAGCACAGGTAGGATTTGGCGACATTTGTAAGGATAAAATTTATTAATTAAAAATCCCTTTTTTTTTCTTGTAGCACAGTCAGTAAACTGCGTAGTGTATAAGCGCAGGACCGGTTTAACGCGTGGACGTTGGAGCGGCCGGCGAACGGTGAGTCATGAATCGCACTTGTTTGTGCTGATTACGGTAAGTTTTAAATTTATTATAACCGTTTTTTCTTTGCAAGCGTATATCTATTCGATTTTTTCACATATACACGATTTAATACCACCACACGATAGCAATTTTCACTGACTTTCTAATGATCGTAATATAAAAGTATAATAATTCACTATGATTTATTTTTATTTAATTTGAAGTTACGTACGGACCCAGGCACGTATTGTGCAGTAGCCGCTCAACGCGAAACTGACAACGCGAACCGTTCGTTACTACAAGAACTATTGTATAACACAAAAGTAATGAACAGTGAATTAATTTTTCACCTTACGCCGATGTGAATGTAGCGAAATGGCCAAGCCACATATTTTGACTAAGGTGTAGAGTTTGTGAAGTTAGGCCTTGTAGAGTTAGGGCGTGTAGTGTTAGAAGCTTGGCTCTACATGAGATCTGATAACTTTTTGACAGTGCGAGTCATATGGGCTCGTCTTGGCAACATTTTACATGAAAATGTTTTTGGTGGGATCGTTCTTTTTAAAATCAATTATATTTTCATATACTGACGATTATCATTATTAAGGTTAGACAAAGATGGTGACAAGGGTAACGATGTCTTTGGATGAATTAAATCTAAACGAGATCTTAACTTACGCCCAAATACTTTCTGAACTGGGGATAACCCTGTAGAAGTATGAACAGAATTGCGGTAATCCATGAGATACTTAAGAAAATTTAACGACGTATCTCTAATGTTATTTCTCGACAATAAGCAAGATTTTAATCCCTTTTTAACTATTTTAACAAAACTTTCCGCCTGGCCATTACTCGGCGGATGATACACAGGTGACGTCACATGAGAAATTCCGTATTGCACGTTCGTACTGGACATTTTACGCTGCTATTTTTATTAATAATTCGTAACGCGGGTTTATCGTCGCCACTGTTAGATACGTAGTAGGGAACAAGAGAAACACTCGAAGGCTCGATTAGCACAGCTTTATTTTTATTGATTCAACACAGGCGCGGACGCAGCCACGCACACATATACAACACGTAAATTATGCGAAGGTTCGCTAGTCGAAACATATAGTCGAAGTATCCTATTAGCTGTTGTCAGCCACCGTGAATGTACATTGTACAATCTTTCCGGGGTTTCGCTTGTCTAAACTTACGTCACATTGTCCTTTGCTAACTGCGTTACATATTTCATACAGGTAAAGCTGATCTGTACTAAGATCACCACGTGATTTTGTTATTTCTGGTAGATGACATGTGATGGGTGTAAATTGAACCACTGGAAGATTCTCACAACCCTTCAACGCTTTACCAATGACGCCTGTGAAACTTCTTGGTCCTGTAGTTTTCCCATCAAGATGCTCAAACAGATGTCTTAAAGGAGTTCATTGGCATGCAATAGACACACGAGCCATTGAAGAGGGCGAAGAAGTTTATTTTCGAGATATGAATCTTGCTACGATCTATAACACTTGACGTGTCACTTTCAGTAACCAGACCAATTTCTTGCAACGTAGCCGATACGATGGCAGCAACAGCACGGTCTGAAATACTGTATCTATCTAATGTCATAGCTACCATTGGGAATTTACTATTACTAGCTCCAGGAACATTAATAGCGGGAACATTCAAGGTGACATTAATAACAAACGAAGAAGACTTTGTTTCCCTTCTTTTCTGCTCAGGTTCATCATTTTGTATTGTCATAGACTTCTCTTCAAATTGTTTTCTTTTTAACTTCCGATCAGACAAAGCCATATTCTTAAGTGTAGCTAAAAAGCTACTAGATAAAAATATCTAAAGGTCCAATCGTCCTTCTTCTTTCACCACGTTGATCGAGCAAAAACTCTTGTTCTTGTTTGGGAATTTTGTGAGTTTTCTCACAAGTACATGTCGAAAACGACTTGCACTTACAAGATGCAATATGAAACAAAACGTCACATTCTTCTTTAAACTTCTGTAATTTTTTTATATAATTTTCATTGTCTTTACTCCTTTGGTAGGATTTCAGAAGTTCGCGATGTTTGTCATGATAGGATCTTATTTTTGACACTGTTGTTTTATGTTGTACTATTGGTAAAGAGGCTCGGTTCCAGATGTTTTCGATTTCGGTAGCAACAATATCACAGATGGCCTGTACTAAATCTTGTCATCCCTTTTCCGCACATCGTACCACTGATACAAAGATATAATATTTCATTACATCACTGTAGGTTGGCAGCACATTTTTTTACATGTAAAAGATGTATATACCTTCTTTTTTCGTTGATTCTGATTACTTCCGATGGAGTCCTCAACTTCAACTTGGTGTTTTTTATCAAGAAATTTCATATCTTCAAAATATAATATGTACACCTTTTTTTTACTTCCTCCTGATCCGGAGGGAGTATTTTTTAAGACAATTTTACAAGGCATATATGCATCTCTTGCAGTCTTCCATCGTTGCTGCACATTTTTCCTGAAACAATAAAAAATAAGAAAAAAGAGTAAATTTAATACATATTATTACACTTTACAGATTCCTTACGACCGGCAATACCTACATAGATCTACATTACCACTATCGGCTTGGAGAATCAACTATTGGCAAAATCGTTACAGAAGTGTGTACAAAAATTTAGGATGTTCTGCACGACGAAAGTTTAACCTTCGTCACATGAAGATTGGCTGAGAATCGCTGAGGGTTTCGAATCACGAGCAAATTTTCCGAATTGTGTTGGGAGCGATAGATGGCAAGCACGTCCGTATTATTTGCCCTGCATTCAGTGGAAGATTCAGTTATTATAAAAAAATATTATTCAATCGTTCTGTTGGCTATGTGTGACGCTTATTACTGTTTCAAGTAGGATAACGGCACCAGTGGTCAGCCTCATAACAGCTTTTTGAAGTTTTGACAATTGCCATTTCTACAACAATCGTCGAATAAAAAAACGTACAACATGTATGGATTTATTGTTTTTTGTAGTTTCGCATCAACGTTTATCAAAAACAATAATTCTCTTAGTAAAATATATAATTAATTTTAAACAAAAAATGGCCCAGTGTCCCAGTGAACAGCCTCTAAAAACCAATAAACAGCCTTGTTGAACCCAGGGTTCAGCCTTTAGTAAGTATAACTAATAATGAGATCAAAATAAACAATGTTATATCGATATTAATCACATTTTTATAGCAACGATTCACTTAGCACAAAAAATGTATATCGCACATAATACAAATATTATTTTAAACATACTATTACAATCTCTTTGTGTCTTCTTATTTTCTAGGAATTTCTTATTACTTATCATAAAAACTCTTTCAAGTCAGAAAACCACTTTTTTATGTACTCCTCTGTTATCACTGCTTGACCCTTAGAAATTTCTTAAGCCGTGCGTATTGACAAGGAAGGATTTCTTCGGAAATAGGATTTTAGCCATTTTTTTCCTGGTCTGTCATTTACGAAAGGATTCGGTCTTCCATCAGTCTTTACTATCGCTTGGACAGTATTTAATAAGTTATCAGTCTTTAAGAGAAGTCCGCATTCTGTTAATTTTTACACCAACCTACCAGAGTCTTCTGATTTATTTAAAACGGTATCTGGGCCCATTTTTCTTGGCCCTTTTGGGACACGGAGGTGAAGCCGATCTTGCAGTGTGCCTCGAGGAATTCCATATGTTCTACTAGCCTCCCTAATCGGCATTCTACTTCGTATGGCTTCCATGGCAGATGAGAGTTTCTCTGGAGGATACTGTTGTCTTGGCGGCATTTTTAACTAAAAAAAGGGAACAATAATAACTTTTGGATATGAATACACATAATACCATTATTTCAGGTTAAACTTAACTAACACAACTGTATTTGTATGTATATATTTGTATGTATGTGTGTCTTTAGTTGTATTAATATGATTAGTTTATTGTAATGTATAGTATGTTGTGTGTATCTTGTATATGCATTTTATTGTATTATATAATTACTTCTACTCAATCTAATAATTGTTTTTTTTTTTTTCTTCTGTTTCTCAATTTATTATCTCGCTTCTTTGCCTTCTCCCCGTGGTTGCCTGGCAGAAATCACTGCATAGTGATAAGGCCGCCCTTTGTGCTTTTGTTTATTGTTTTTTTTTTTTTTTTTTTTACGCTGCGATAGGGGAGCGCTTGACCATGATCTCGCCTGATGGTAAGCTGAGATGTGGCCTAAGATGGAGCGTGCTTCCCTAGAATGTACCTGTTCACTCTCCTCTTGAAGACCCCCATATTGTACTCGTCGGGGAACACAGATTCAGGAAGCATGTTCCAGTCCCTAGCGGTTCGAATAAAGAATGTCGATCCGAACCGCTTAGTCCGGGTACATGGAACGTCAACCATATGGCGATGCCTAGAATCTGTGCGCCTCGACGAACGATGGAAGAACGGGGATGGCGGAATTAGGTCGTGCAATTCCGCAGCGCACTCTCCAAAGTGTATCCTGTAAAAAACCGATAGACTTGCCACTCTGCGGCGATGAGCGAGGCTCTGGAGTTTTTTGCCTACTAGCACATCGTCGTTTATGAGCCTCTTGGCACGCCTCTCTATCGCCTCAAGCATCTCCAGCTGGTACTTGGCAGATCCATCCCAGAGGTGAGAGCAGTATTCCATGCACGAACGGACTTGTGCTTGGTACAGATTGAGCAACTGTCCCGGACTGAAATACTGCCTCACCTTTGCCAGTATACCAAGCTTTTTCGAGGCTACTTGGGCTTTGGATTCAATGTATGAACCAAAATTGAGAGTAGGCGTTAAGGTGATTCCAAGAAGCTCGAGGTGGTCAGTTATCGGCACGGATACACCTTGGAACGACGGAGTCAGGTTGAATGGACTCCGTTTTGCGGAGAATAGACACGCCTGGGTCTTGGTCGCATTGAACTTGACCAGATTGGCCTCGCCCCACTCGGAGACAGCCTGTAAGGACAAGTTCATGCGTTCGACCATCGCCTCCCGTAGCGACTGGATTTGTGCCGCACTGGCTCGCGCGCTGGATGCATATCTCTCCACAACAGTGCTATCGTCTGCGTACCCATAGATACCGGGTCTCAGCAGATCGTTAATGTGTAGCAGGAAGAGTGTTGCGGAGAGAACTGATCCCTGAGGGACCCCGGCATTAATAGCCAATTGGTCGGACGAGCAACCGTCGACGACTACTCGAATCGACCGGTCTCTCAGGAAATCTGAGATCCAAGCGCAGAGACCAGCAGGCAGACCGTAGGATGGAAGCTTGCCAATAAGACTATCATGCCAGACCCTATCGAAGGCCTTTGAGATATCAAGGGAGACAGCAAGTGCTTCACCATGATTCTCGATGGCCTCGCTCCAGATGTAGGTGGCGTACGCTAGAAGATCCCCAGTGGACCGGTTTCGGCGGAACCCGTATTGTCGGTCACTGAGGAGGTCGTTCGCTTCTAGGTGTGCCAGGAGCCGGCTGTTCAGTACACGCTCCATAGTCTTACAGAGTATGGACGTGACTGAAATTGAAATTTATTGTAAATTGTTATTTTATGTACCTGGTTTATTGCACAATAAAGTGTTAAATAAATTAAATAAATAAATAACATGAAGTATTACTTATAGATTTACACAAACATTCGCATTTATACTTAAAATATTATTACAATAACATCGTGGCTGAATACTGGATCATTGAGACCCAGTGCTTGAAAAAAATATTTTGAAATGCGGCTGACCACTGGGTGTTCTAACAATTAGGAAATACTTGTCTCACTAAATATGTAAATTTAAATTTAACGGTTTTAATGGCTCGTTTTGCTTTTACTGTTAAAAAAAATAGAAAAACCCAGTAATCAGCCCCGGGGGCTGTCCATTGGATCTTTCATAAAAAATCAGTATCCAATGGTCAGCTCCTCAAATTTTTAAGTAAAAAAACAATATTTTTTATCAAAAGACCATATCACCAAACCAAAAATATGTTTTTCACAAACAAATATGCTTATTTCACACAAACAAGGACGATTCTATATTAAAAAAAAATACTTGGTTCTCAAACTGAAAATCATTGAGTAGTATTAATAGTGCTTAAATAATATAGGTAACTTTTAACTCATTATTACAGTCAAAAGCATGTCAGACACACTACTAGCTTAAGTTAAGCTCTGATTTATATTTAAGTCTAAAGTATCAAGCTTGATGTGCTCTTGACTGTACTAATAATTACATTAAGTCGTCTATTACAATATTATCAAGCATTTGTGCTGGTGCATTAAAGTCAATATGACGCCCTAAGCCCATGTACCATACAATGGATATTATGTGCGTACAACTTCCTGCAGTGCGATTGCCTGTAAGGCAAGTGCAGTACCAATGAGCAATAGCACGTCTGTCAGTCAAATCCCGGTGTATTAAAATATAACTATAATAAATACGGGAACGGACATGGCGCGACTGAATCCGTACTCTGACTAGGCAAACATTATTTAGTAGGATATTGCATCGCGGTAAATCGTTTAACTCGTTATCACGGTATAATTGTAAAGGTGCTCGGCGCAGTAAGACTTGGCAAGCTTAATGTGATAGCTCCCTAGCGCGAAAAGAAACACTTCATCTTCAGATAAACGTGGGAAGTCTTCGAAGTTAGGAATATTT
>CAJQZM010027923.1:0-10882 GCA_907164665.1 Colias nastes | reverse complement strand
TACAATCATTATAGTCCACGTTGATTTAACTTCAATTTAAACATAATACCCGATATATTATCTCATCAAAAATAAATATTAATAAATAGTAAACATTTCGCAAGTTGAAATTGAAAACGTGCCGGCTCTTCGTGTTTGTTACGCGACTCGTAAACACTGGACCATGATTGCTTTTCAGTTTATAACTATGCAATCATTTCTAACTATTGTTACTCTTTAAGTTTGTTAAAGCCCAATTGGATTGCTTTTTATTTAGAATTATGTTTTGGTTCTTCTAAAAATTAAATAGTGGGAAATAATGAACGTATTTGTTTGTAAAATTCATGTAAGTGCTGATTTACACAGGGTCAGTAGACTAGTCAGTCGCGGCGCCAATTTCGGCGCCGCGACTGACTTTAACTGTTTACATGAAGTAAGTATCTAGTAGTGGTGCGTTTCTCACGGTGACCACACGTTTGTGAAGTCAGTGGGAAAAATGAATTCACGAAAACAACTGAAACGACGATTTAATTATTTGTTTTTTTTTTTGAAGTGAAACTTCTTTATCGGGGTTGGAAAAAAATTTAGTGTAACATTTTTCCGTTACGCGCCATCTTGTTTTTATCCCTACCACGCGTGATTGACGTATTTCTGAAAAGTTGCTTAAAGAAAATTATTTTTTGAAAAATAAGGACATAAAGAAGTTTCACTTCTTACGTGTGTACACTAGTACACGCACACATTTTTTTTTAATTAAAAATTTATCAATTTTGCTGTTGAATGAGTTAATAGAAATTGTAGAAAATGAGATAACTAAAAACAAACGACAGTGGGTGAGAAAATGGATTTAGGGATTTAATATCCCAAAGGCACTCGTTTTTGCCATATAATTGCACCAATTTTAAGGTTTCGTCTTCGCTTACGGGTCATTTTTATCGCAAGCGAAAAAAACGTGGTCACTCTACAACGCAGCGGCAGTGACTAACCACGCAATGACTTGTCTGTTTACACGGGGTTTATTTGGCTGACGCGGGGGTGCGCGGGTGGCGGGGGGCGCCAACTGACTTTAAAATATTCGTGTCCGAATATTCAACTCAGCGCTGACTTCAAGCCTCTGTACTGACTTCAAATCTGTTTACACAGGGTTTTTTTCGGGTCAGCACTGATTTGCCTCGAATTTGTAGTCAGTTACTGACCCTGTGTAAATCAGCACTAAAACTTAACTGAACCCAACGACGAATAATATTCTATTGACTTTATACTTAAAAAAGCTGTTGTTTGTGTCTATTTTAAGACGACAATTGAGGCCGAATATATGCAAAATCCAATAATGTATACAAATATGTATACACTGCTTAAACCATGCTTAAACCATGCTTAAACATATCTGAAAAAAAATCAAGATCATCGCTTAAACAAAGGCAACGTTCGTCAACGGCAAGTTTCGTTTACACAAATAACCTTTGACACACTAGAAGCATTCATTTGCAAATGACGCCGAGACAAAAGTCCACAGTTGTGTTTCGGTCCATACAAAGTGGCTCGATTCAATAGCGTCGAAATCAATGCAATCTTACTGTACACTGCTTCTTTTTGAGCGCAATCGAAGCGTTCATCTAATTACAATTCTGAAGGTGTCTCGAATGGAACAAACAATACGTACAGAATAACTGCTACACGTCGTCGTCTAATGGTCGCCATTTTGGACTATTCTAGAGGTATTCGACGTCTTAATGCTTGGAACTTTTGGTTTATAACGGGTTCTGAGGTGGACATGCTGCAGTATTGATTCATTTTATATTGTGTTTGTGCTCTTATTGGGTGAAATATCGTCTTAAATATAGGAAAAAATGGCTAGATATTTAACAACATAATATAGACTAGATGATATTCATTTGAAATTTAATTCTAAGCTTTTAAGAAAGAGTTATAATGTATGAGATTAAATTAGTCACTACAGCTCGTTATATTACAACCAGGTTTTAATGTTTTGACTAAAGTACATGATAATTGCATAAGCAGGAAACGAACAAGAAAGATGTTCCTGAGGACAATTTATACCTAAATATATCTTTTAATTATTTCTTTGAATACTTGCAGAAAAGTATATATTTTTTCGCAAAATATCAAGACTTAATTACTTTAAAATAAAAAGTAAATACACAATTACTTTAAAATCAACTCAATATTATGGTTCATGACAATTCAAGTACTCCGTGAAATTGCACAGCAGAAGTAACCAGTAATGAGTTTCCCAGCGATTTACGAATAAAACCTTTTTACTGAAACTATAATATAAGGCTGTAAATTCGTTTGGTTAACCACTGCGTGTGAGCCAACATGGCTGTCACGTGAATCCTTTTTAAAGATACGAATATTCTGCGGTTGGCTTGGCTCAGAGTTTCTGTTAGTAAAGGATGTGTGGTGGCCTATTTTTAAATGGTCCTTTTTAGATCGGGTTTAGAAATATACGCTTTGATGTGTTCAGAATAGTACAGTAGATTAATAGTACAGTTGATGATGTAGGTGCGGACTGCGGTCATGAAACGATACATAACTATTGTTGGTGTCTTAGCAATTTTATGTTATAAGGATAACTTATTTGAAAATTTCATTGTTATTATTTTATAGAAACACACGCCGGAGGATAGCTCTGTTTTTTTTCCTTAATCTGTCACACTGGTCATGAAGCTGGATCTACCATATTCGGCAGGGTGCTAGATATAATCCATAATTGAATTATGATGATAATATGAAGAAACAGAAAAATCAATTTAATTTTTATACAATAATCTTTTCGCTCTTATTAATCCCAGTCCCAACCAATGAATAATCACTAAAGATCACGCATTGATTAACCCCAGAAATAGAACGTACGTCTCAATAAGGCCGGTTGATATTCAAAGGCAGCTTGTAAGAATCGAAAATGATAACCCGGCATATTGGCCACGTAGCGAGGCCCTTTGATCCTTCATACATTGAAGCTAATATTGAATACGTGAAAGTAATACCTCAGCGAATTTGTAGACGCTTGCGAATTTCATGGGTATGAATTTTAATGTTGGCTATTTCGTATGAGCGTGATGTTCAATGGAAATTGGTCTTATGGATGCTATTGTATTCATATTTTATATGACTTGAAGGTTATATAAGAAACTAAATAAATATTTCACGCCACGCTAGATTATCCAAATTGAAAAAAGTTATAAAGAAATTTAATAAGAATGTTATAATCTTATATATAAAATTCTCGTGTCACAATGTTAGTCTGCATACTCCTCCGAAACGGGTGGACCGATTCTCATGAAATTTTCTGTGCATATCGGGTAAGTCTGAGAATCGGCCAACATCTATTTTTCATATGTACCACGGGCGAAGCCGGGGCGGACCGCTAGTATTTAGATAAAAATATAATTTAGAAGACATCTTTGTAAAAATTGTGAGTGCAACTTATGGTGTAAGTACATTACGAAAATTCTACTAGTTAGGAAAATTGCACAGAATTTTCTCCATGAGTTTTATTTTTTATTTTGGGACCGTTTTATGGGAATCGAACCCTACTGCATAAGCCCTAACTTATTTAGTTATATTATGTTTTACATATAAATAAATATCTAAAAATAATAGCTAGGCGGAAGTCAACGGAGTGTTTTATGAAAGCATCATACTAAAAAATTCATTGCTCACTTTATCGTGGCGTCTGTTTATACGATATCGTTGCGACATTTTTGTCGGATGTCATATGATAATGTCGTTCGACTCAGCGACCAACGCTGTATTCAAATCCTTTTTAGATGCACTGATAATTATGGATTTTATTAAAACATGATAAGGGAAAACTGATAAAGAGTGTCAAAATTTTTGAACTTAATTATTTAAAGTATAAACATTATCTTGGCACGCTTTCCACAAACATTTTAACCTTGGCGTTGAATAGTCTGAATTACATTTTAAATGTATTTAATTAGTCTTTTATCAATTTATCTCAAGTTCTAAAATTAAGATAATATTATACCTATATTTTATTAAAGACAAAGATACGAGTATAATCGTAAAAAAATCATGAATTATAATTTTAATACTTGCTCAAATTGTTCAACGAAGATAAAACACACGTTTAAATAAATAACTATACAGCAATTTGAATTCTTAAGATTAGAAATGTAGTAACTTCAATACATATTTATTTTTATAAAAAAACTTAAAAGTAATATTTTTGCAACATTTTTCATCGCTGCTCCGCTCCTCTTAGTTTGTTGCTGAAATAAGCCCAAAAAAACACACAAACTATTTCACTTTATAATATTCGTCACGATTTCAGTATCTACTATATAATATAGAGCAGTCAATTATAGATATTCAATAGATCTTGCAATTAACATTTTTGGATGAATTTTTGAAAGGAACAAACATATCGCTTCGACATCGTATAAACGGACTCCAGTATTCACTTCCTCACGTCGTGAATATATTTCCCTCGCGGAGAGTATTTCAAATGTTGTATTACTGCATGACAGTTGGTAAAAAGAGTACACATACGGTTTAATTGTGGGTTTAATCATTTCTGAACGTTTCGAAACGCCTGTATTTAAGAATGATATGGTTGTAACAATACATTTTTTAACGACATTTTAAAAAGCTACAGGTACAGCTTTTTAAAATGTCTTTAAAAAATGTTAGGGATAAGTTGGGAAATGAAGATAAGTACAATATGTTTGTATTATTTATTTGTACTGAATTATTATTAAAATACAGTTATGAATAATTATATACTTAGCAACATGCTTAATTCACAATTAATTTATATGTATTAACTAGTTTTCGCCGAGTGGTGGCTTATGGAATGAAGCACATGTCGATACACGTGTACACGATTTATTTCCGCTAATTTTACTAATTTTCTCCGACTATTAATAGATTTCTTAGTTGTTAAAAAAAAGCTATTTGTAGTTAGCTAAATAAATATTCTTTAGTTAACTAAAAGCTAAAGGGAGACAAGGAGGTTGGATTTCCTAAAAGTTTTCGCTCGTTTAAAAGAGATGTTGGAATTGTTTGGAGGTGTCAGGTATTTACGCTAAAACCTATTGTCGAGGTTTATAACTAAAGCAACTATACACGATTCTTGGAAACTGAGATGTGTTGAAATTTCTATGAATAGGTTAGAGTTTAGCGTGAAAAGGAAATTTGGTTTTCCGACTTTTCAAAATTTTTCTATTACTTAGGTATAATAGAATTTTATTTGTATTATTATTGTCCAAAAATTTTAATTTATAAAATAAAGAATATAATAAAAATAAATAACATTAATACTAATATTACTTAGGTACTACATTTTATCAAGCCAAAAGAAAAATGAATTGACTCTACTACAAAACAAAACGGACAAAACCACTTAAAACATCCGATCGAATCAATATTGAATCGTTTACAAACAGCAATTTAAAAATTGCATTAACTATCAATCTAATAAACATAAATGCGAGTTAAAAACGAAAACGCATCAATTAATTAAAACAAGCGCGAATTCCGACCGCAATATCATCAGCAGAGATAGCTTGATGCGAATGAAATTACGTAATTAAATGCGGAGCTTAAATGATTCCAATACTTATTAAACGGATAATGTCAATTGCACCGCTTTATGACAAGGAAACCGCCGTCGCACCGATTCGTGACATTTCATTAATCTTTTCGTTTTTGGCGATCTTGCATGTACATATCGATATCGGTGTCGGTATCGGTATCGGTATCGGTTTGCGGTTGCGTGTTTAAAAGCTAGCATTTAAATTGCGAATTATTAATATTGTTTGGCCGGTGTTATCAAGTGGTAAGCAAATGCAAACTAGCGGATCATCATTTTGAATGATCATTGACAGAACACATATTTCGTTCAATGATAATGCCTTTTACAGTAAACAATTTCAGAAGCTTTGTAATGCGAAATAAATAATAAGAATTTGTTTTATAAACATTTAAGTTAATCCGTAAGATCTTATAAATGGTATCTAAACTTGCAGCCGGCGCCTAAGTATATATTTCAATTTGCTTCCACAGATCGCAGTCACAAGACAACGTGAGGCTTTCCGTGATGCATGTTAAACTACATTCTAACTACTGCAATTACATTTGAATTCTCTATAATTATTAATACTATAATAATATAAATATTCATACTATTCTAATTCATCCTCAACAAAAAAATAGAAAATCCCAACCAAAAAATATAACCTAAAAATCTAAATTCCGCTGTGAACAGCCAAAATATTCCAAATGAGTAAAAGCTCGTATTATCTCCGTCTTCTTTTACTTCATCAAGCCACGTGTCTCGTTAGATGTGAGCACTATGGCAGTTGAATAAATGTAATTGTAATGACGGAACCCTCATTAAAATATTCGACTCTTTGCGTGAGGACTTTCTGAGTTTATAATGTTTGTTTCAGACGTGTTTGTGAAGGACTGTATAATAGATAGTAAAAAGTATATTGTGATACGACATATCATTTTAATCTTGTCTTCTAATGAGAAGACAAGATTAAAATGATATGTCGTTGGAAGAACTCTAACTTAGTAAGTAACATGTTATCAATATGTTGTGTTTTGCAATACATTATTAGTTGAGGTCCTGGCACTGGTTCAAATGAGAACTGAATATCTTCGAAGCGACTTGCAAGTCTCACTTCAGTACGTAAAATAAAATAGTATTAAAGATAAACGTAAACTCGAACATTCATTTCTTCAATTGGACTTCATCTAGAAGAAGTATTTTGAATCGTCATAACACAGTTTTACCATTTACCACTGATTCGGAAAGCAGTCGTAGCAAATAAGTAGGGTCAGTTAGTCGTTTGTCTATAAACGTATACACAATGAAACTATAAATAAATAAAACGCAGTTGTGGCTGATAAAGAACCCTACAGGCGTATAATACAGCCCTAATGTTAATGTCACTGGAAGATAATCCACAAAGGCACAAAAATAGTATAATGTACTGTTGTAGCTCACCGAATTATGACCTTTGCCTTTTTAGTATTTGATATACAGATGACAAACTGTCCCGTAATATGGAAACTCGATCGTGGAAAAATTGAATTGAAATGTGTTATGTGAATAATTTATAAGAGATTTAACTACTTATTTAGTACTTAGGTATGAAATTACCTGAAAGTGGATAAGTAATTAATAGATAAGTATTTACACACAATCTGAGCAACGAAACGGAAACTAGGAAAATGATAAACTATACTGTATAATATATTGTATAATACTATATTGCATAAAGTAAAAAAAGTAGAGCTAGTAGGATATTACCAAAACCTTAACCGATGCTTACCATTAAATCGGTATTACATTTGCGTACACTAGTAGGGTGCTTTTAAAAGAGCCGAGTGGCTTTTGCAAGATGTTATTGTGACGTCACTGCACATTATCCTGTTATCTCATGGCTCGGATTCGGTACAAAGCTAGCTGAATTAATGTACTTGGATTTTTGCACTGAGGCTTTATTTAATTCTAGATGTTTGTATGTCGCTGAATGAAATATTAGGTTACTGTTTAGCTTGTCCGTTTGTCTGTTACGTTTAGTTTGAGTTTGGGAATGTTTACGTAAAGATACACTACTGGGAGTGCTTGCTGCCAGCAGAGATTATTTGTTGCACTGCTGCATTAATCGGGAAATGGATTACACGGTTTTGGAAATGAATATATGGCATTATGGTATGGATATGGTTGAAACGAGTGTCCTGTTTTAGTTGGATATTTTTAAAAAACGAATGCCTAGATGTATTTGAGTGGATGAATTTTCGCGAAGATTCTTTCGCGCTGATATGTATGAAATTGGTCTTTCTAATTTTATAAGCTTCCTTCTTCATTCAAGTTGTCAAAAGACTTTTAGGCCTTTGATTGATGAAGTTGAGAAGATAGGTTCTTAATACGGTTAGTGGCCTTGAAAAGGAAAGTCAAAGACGAACTTAGTTTAAATGCTATACGAATACAGTCTTCATAAAGAAACAGTCTCTCCCATAACATATTTATTATTAAAAGCGAAAAGGAAATTGATTCAAAAATAAGTTTAAACGAAGAACCCTCCAGAATTAACAAATAAAATCGTTTTTATACAATTTAACTTTCAATTCATAATAAGTTTCCGTATGCATAAACGGACCTCATTTACGTGTAACAAACTAAAGGTGCTGCTATACGATATATTTGAGATCAAGCATGTGCAAAATTATTACTCATATAAGTTAATAAACAAAGTCATGTTACAGCAATGATTGCTTTCATTAATTATAAGCAGTATTTGCACCTGTAGAATATCGTAATAACTACGATAATTTTTAATAATGCGACTAAATAAAAATACACATTTGAAATTCATACAAAAACATTACAATCAAAACTAGTTTTTGCAAGTCTATAAGTAATCATTCAGAATGTTATAATATAATCATTAATCATATTGTGTAATAATACAACTAGTTAGATTCTCACTGAGTGGATATTATCCATTTCATACCGTATTAATATAGTTATACGTTAATTATAATTATTTTTAAGTAATGTGTTATCGGTACAAACAAATGTATTTTCTTTCTTTCTTTCTTAAATTGCATGATCGAATGTTCATTCAAATCTTAAAGCTCGTGTAGCAGCACCATTAGACCACACTTCCGCGTCCCTCAGATTTCCCTTGCAAAGTTGGATTTATCCTGGGAAAACCATTTGATTCAAACTTGTACAAACATTCAATTGACTTCGGATTTATTCGAGCCGCTTGATATTAAAGATATCAATTGTTTGTTTATGTTATTATTGAATTTAGCTAAAAGGGTTTATTTGTAAAGTTTGTTTATTTTGTTCTGGAATTTTCTTATATTGATATTGAAGGACCATTTTTATTGGGAGATGAAGTACAAGGAATTTATGTTCTATTGTTTTGTTTATAAGATGTATAGTATAAAAAATGTGTGCGTGTACTAGTATACACACGTAAGAAGTGAAACTTCTTTATGACCTTATTTTTCAAAAAATAATTTACTATATGCAACTTTACAGAAATACGTCGAATCACGCGTGGTAGGGATAAGAAAAAGATGGCGCGTAACGGAAAAATGTCACGCGTAACGAAAAAATGTTACACTAAATTTTTTTCCAACCCCGATAAAGAAGTTTCACTTCAATAAAATAAAAGTTGATAAAAATACTATTGTAATATTTGAAAAGATATCTAGTTCTTATATTTTACTTCTTTTAAGATTTACTTTACAATGGTTCAAAAATTGTGGACAAACAGCATTTTTATCAGAATCACACAATTTTCTTCAATATACAATGATCCAAATATACAATTAGATTACAATGCAGCAAGATTATCAGATCTTAGGAGGAAAGAATAAAACAATTTAAACGTATCGTGCTCTCTGAATAACATGAACGGAAGGACAAAGCTTTAGGAAATTAGATTGGCCTCGCAGTCAGCGCACGTGGCCGCCTTGACTGGCTTGTTATGGTGTATGGGATAACTACGAACAACGGACTTTTTTGCGAAATCATTCTTTAAATAGTAAATTGTATGTAAAAATAAGAACCATGAACGTATCACTCATTAATTAGGCGTTAAATAAGCTCACTGGTGTCCCTTTATTATACCACTAAAGGGACTCGGTCAGTTGAATTTGGAGTATTTTTATCGAAAGATAGAATATGACAATTGAAACATATTTTTCATTGTGGCTATATAAAATTGGAGAATACGCTTACTTTGATAATTAAGTATAAAATTCTGTTGATTAAATCAAACAAAATACCTACAATCTTAAATTTGGTCAATTTATTTTTATTACTTGAAAATTGTCCCGGTTTCCACTTCCCGCCTTCTGTCTTAATTGCGATTCATGTTTCTCAACATTGTATTCACTACACTTTAAAATACCGTCATATTAAAAATTTAATTCGTTAAAAAAAACATTGGAAAATACTCAAGTCCACATCTTCTGTAGTCTCGCTCCCGTTACAAGTTGGCTATTTGCGCCGCGCGAAGCGAAACTTAAACAAGCTCTTTGTCCCGGTCTCACCTGCCGTGAGACGCGTGGTCATTTGTACAACACGTGTCGTTGCCGCGCCAAATTGTCATTGGATCTTATTGCTAGACGAGGTATAGACTATAGATACGTTTTTTTCTTTTTAGAGCGCAATTACTGGCCAGCTTTTCTAAATTTGAAATTCGAACTATTATTGCAATTTTTTGTCTGTGACGACGACGTTCGAGATTTGAATTTAACGATGATCTGTTTTTAAATGAAGTAAATGCGTGTTATTTTTTATAGATAACAAATATTTTGGATGAATGATAAAATATAAATCTAGGCTTTACCCGTCGAGAACTTATAACAGTACCTTATTAGGTTGATTTAGGATTCGTTTATTATATAAAATAAGGTAATTTATAATATGTAACAATGCCAGCCAGGATTAAAACGAAACATATCAAGACTATTACATATTTTTAAATATTTTCACAGACACTGAAAATTTTCATACATCTTTGCAAACTCAACTGTTAATTTTTTGTTTCGATAAGCGCTTTTGAATCGTCAAAATACAGAAAAATCATAATTTACTATCGAAAATCAGTTTCTACAGAGAACAGTCGGCAAGAAACTCTGTAGTAGGTACCTAGCACAAATAGCTAAAAGTTTTAACATATTTTTACCATTGAGCTTTACTACGTATAGAGGAGACACCACGAACAAAATCTGTGCTGCAAGCGCGGCAGCGCGGGGCGGCTTGTGAGTCATAGATTAAGCGATGTCATCGACTCACCGCTATAGAGGCGAAACTTTGTATTACGCAGTTCAATCTTCAATGGCGGCCAAAGCTGACACTGACGTATGGTAGGGTCAG
>CAJQZM010027920.1:0-12473 GCA_907164665.1 Colias nastes | reverse complement strand
CGGTCAAACATTACTATTTATTGGATATTGCTCGTTATACAAAACACCCATGGCTCATTATTGTGCACCCAAGTGTTAGTAAACGCTGGAACTGTACTAAAACGAAGCTATTGTGGGACTATTCAATACGCCTCCATTTACGTATAACACGTACTGTTTACAAAATATACAGGAGTTATACTGAAACGAATTGGTCGTGTTTGTTACTATGATTAATGAGGTTGGATTTTGTTGTTCTCCGGACGGTTGTTTAGAAATAATATTTCCAAACAATTCATTATAAATTTACATTCCTAAATAGATACTCCTATTATGAATCATCGCATTGTGAAGGTATAGTTGAGTTAATTTGTCCAGATGTATATAAATAGAATATTCCATTAGGTGCTGCTGTTTACAGGTTTACGTTACTGTATGACAAAACAGATAATAATACAAATTGGTGGTGGTCTGTCATCGTTAAATAAACGCAACCCTTCGCTACTCCCACCCTGTTATTAAACTGGACGTATTCAAATGTGACACTCCAGGGAACGCGTAAATATTTAAAAGCAAATTATTGATCAAATACTCTTTGACGTTTTTATAATTTCTCACAGTGAGCCTAATTTGAATTCAATTTAACAATGCATGTTTCTCTATGAGTTTTATTGGTCTTATTAAGCTTCGTTTGCCTCTAATTACAGCTCAGGACTTCGGTTAGTGTATTTGACCTCGCCCATTGAGACCCACGGGAAAAGTATTCAAACCATAACTGTCATCAAGTTAATAAGCGATTCGTGCTCACCCGCATGAGGAAGTGGCTTATTGATTGAACGATGTATCATCTGGGAGAATTTCATTTAAAACGTTGATGGTACTCCATCATCACCTGTTATACAATGGGTTGCTTTAAATAGTCTGAGAGGATTAACTTATTCATCAGGATCCGGAATGAAGGGAAGAGAATATAGATATCAATACACCTTAAATTTCAACGACTATACTATGTTGTTTATAATACAAACAAGTTAAAAATTCGCTCTCATTAATATTCAACTTATGCAAATGGATAATCAGTCAAGGCTGCATTTAAATAGGGTGGAAACCCCTTTTTAAAGTACAGACTACAGTACACCTAACCTATCAAGGCAATCGCTTTGAGGGTGCGGTGAATTGTACATATTCCTCTTAAGTGCTTCTACAAACGTTCCCCACACATTTAAATTTTATTGCCTGTAAACTCACGATCCCATTGCGTGTGTCTTAAATTTTTTAAAGCAATATTTCTTCACTTGAATTTTTTATCGGCATATAAACTCGATGCGTATAGTTTGATGGTGTCTGTTTCATAATAGCCGCAGAACGCGCTAACAACTGTTTTTAGGAATCCCTTGAGAATGACGCAATACAATCTGGGGCGATTGAAGCTTAAACGATAGTTTGCCCTACTTGTAGTCTGTTCCCGTTAAAAATGGTACACTGCGATGAATTAAAACGAAATTCTTTTATGTTCATATTATAGGTGCCTTTTATTTTATCGTTAGTTCTCCCGTATACTTTATAGTCACTTTATTGATGTCGGCTAATGAAACACCGTTATTTAGAACGTTAGCAAATCTTGCGTAACGTAGGCGACATTTAATTGATACCGGTCCAGTACTGAGCAGGGAATGTAGGGCGCATACATTATGTTAAGGAGTTCTTACGAGGTAACACCGTGACGTACGTTGAAAATTGCATACTGAAAACTATAAAATAGCTCACAAGCTATATATGTTTATGATGACTTCATAATTATAAATTAAAAACTGAATTAAAATTATAATTGTGTATACTTAATCCTTTTTAGTGTTTTAAACTTTTCCTTTTCTATACTACAAAGTAGGTAGGTACAGCAACTATATGAAAACGAAAATATCCTATATAGTAAGGTATTTTAGGATAAGTCAAAAATTCAGAATAATTGAAATCTGTTTATTTATTAATGATTGCCAATTAATATAAAAATATTATGCATAAATGCATCTTTTGTTGCAAAATAAAATATAAATACATATATTACGTCTATAACATTATCTATTATAGAGAACAGAGTGCCCGTAAGTCAGGAGAGCATTTGCATATTGCAAACGATAATAATTATAAAGCACGGGGGAGCATTAAATATTGGCTAAAGAACTTTTATCTCACTATTCAGTAGGAAGATAGACTTATATTCACATGCTTATGCTTGTTTTAATCCTATTTATTATTAGGAACTGTATTCATATATTTTATGTTTGTGTTACGTCTGAGTAAAGAACATGATATCATTGTTATTGTAATAATTTCTATTATGCTTAGCGTAAAACAATGCAATCTTTTTTATTAAATACACACGTTTTTGCCAACTATTGTGTGGTGTGTTGTTCTACTTAAGCAACAAGCCAAATCTTTTGGGGAAAAATATGGGGTAAGCAGTTGGCAAATTAAAATGCTCGTATTGCCAACTCGACATTTGGGGAATTGTTAGAATAATGCGGAAAACTTAAATTTTTATAAAGCCAGTGACCTAGTATCGATATGACCAACGGAAATGAAATAGAAAATAAAAACTGCAGTGCAAATAGCAAACTCGTAAAATTTTATATTTTAAAACCACCGAGTGTTTAATTTGTCACGTAATTAAAAACTCATTTACATTACACGTAATGTGAGATATAAACTACTTTAAAAGTACACACGGAACTAAGTCTTAGCTTACCATTTTCAGAAAGTAAACGAGAAAGAGCAAGATCTTATTTAATCCGACATCGACTTAAATACGATTTTAAGGCGAAATACAATCATGCTTGTGCACCTTTTGGGCTACGCCCCCTGGGTGGAGCATAAGAGCGCGCGGGACGCTTCACGAAAATCCCCTCGCCACGCCACACAACTGAATAGATGACGGAAACATACGGAACTAACGGAGGTTCAATGAACTTTACTTATATTCTTATATTCGCGCGGTTAAAGCTGAGTAAAGCGATCCGGCAACGTCTTTTCGTTGCCGGGCCCATCGAACTAGAAAAATCGACCTTAGTTCCTTTGCACGAAGGTCGATTTTTATTGGTACAAATCTGGTTACAAAAAGTGAGCTTGTGACTAAATTATTTTATGATGTAATTATTTGTTATTGTTAGAATTGTCGCTACCTACGTTACTAGCTTATTTGCAAATCTTTGTAAACAAATTTTATAGTTTTTCGACATGGGGACTTTACGTACAATATGATAATAAAAATACATAATAGAATAATGCTATTTACGTTTGTTTTTTTTACATTATTATCGGTTTTAAAAGATTTAAAAAAAACGGGTTTTTGTTTTTATATCATATTTATTTAAAAAAAAAAACAATAATAGACAAAAAAATATTATTTACAATTTTGATTATTTTTGAATAAATATATCCGACATTTTGATATACTTAACATCAGATATTTTCGAATGCTGGTTTTGTTACCATTTTATTGTTCCAATGTTTATCTTCTTGATACGACTTCTTCTCCTTGTTCCGTAAATAAATATGTCTCTTGCCCGTTACTTTGAGCTATCCTTGTACATTGAGGTGCTGAAACAACCATAATAAGTTATAATAGGAGAAAAATTAATTGATAATACCTCTTATAATACCACGATTATTATAAAGATACTGTCATCAAAACTAGAAAAAATTGCACAGCTGTGTACGTTCCTTTGTCGCTTTATTACCCTAGCCCGTAATAAACTCGATTGTCGGCGTCATACATAGCAAACTTTCTGAGAAAATCGTTCTTTTGTTTGCAAAATTTTACGGTTGACCGCAATTATTATAACAAGTGCTTTTATAAAAATTAGTAAAAAATTTCGCAGCTGTGTCCGTTCGTTTATCGCTCTATTGTCCTAGCTCGTAAAAAAGTCGATTGTCGGCATCATAGTTACATAACTACAAATTTTTCAAATATTTTTTATATAAAATTTATAAGTAATTATGCTTATGCATAATATGCAAATAGTATTCATAAAAACAAATTAAAAAATTACTCATACATACATTCATTCGAATTGATATATGTATAAATAAATATCCTGTATCTAGTCCTGTCTAGATCTAATCCTTGTCTTGGGATTGCTCACATGTGTATAGAATTGTTAGTAGATCAGCAATAAGCCTAAAATAGCATGATATCTAATAAGTAAAAAAATTACAATTACCGGTGCAGTGAAAGACCTCAGACAATAGTTATAATACAATAAAAAAAAAAAAACAAAAAAGTTATACGCAATAGGGTTGAAAAAAAAATTGTTTCTGATCTCACTGGTAATTACCTACCCGTCAGTGATAACTTACACTAGTCTGAAATATTCCACTATCTTCAATCTTATGACTTATAAATAAATGACATAAGAATAAACTTACACAAAAAAAGTACTATGTGAAACTGTCTGAAGATCCACATCAGTTTCTGGTAATCATGGTTGGTCTAAAAGACCAACGTGTCTTTATTGCGTCCTGGCTTGCAAGCTGCACATCGGATTTTTCGTGGTCGCGCTTCGCTATTAGAAATAAACATACATACACAAATCAGTAGTATATTTATTGGAAAATGAAATCTCAAAAAACAACTAAAACATTACCTATTTATACCAATAATAAAATTATAAATAAAAATAAAGACAGAGTGCATAAAATTATAAAATCTTGATTTGTGCGTTGCTAAATTCAGACTTTGTAAACATATATGTACTAATACAAAAATCATAAATAGGTACCTAATGAAATCTCAAAATATGACTAAAATAATATTACTTATTACAAATAAAAATAACTATCAGATTTTCATTTATGCGTTTCTCAATTTAGACTTGTAAACATATACCTAGTAATCAAAATATTTGAAGTTGAAATCTTTAGACTTGTAGCGACCGAAAGACATAATAAATATAAATAAGCATGATAAACATTAAACTTACCTATTTAGATTCAATAACTGTAGTTTCTTCATCTGCCTTCGCAACATTTTCTTCCTAATGTTCTCACCATCAATGTTTTGGCCACCAAAATTCACCATGTTTATGAAAAACTTTAGTAACACTAACACTAAATCACGTATGCGAGTAGACAACGGCACCGCGCGAAAAAGTTGTACAGGACTGCTCTCTAAGACGCGTTGGCGTCGACTAACAGGAGGCGGAACGGCGGAAGCGACCGGCCTGCGCGCAATTTTTTGCTCATAGTTTATAAATATATTTTTTTTAAATTACTGATGTATTAATTGAAAAATCTAATCCCGTACGTCCCTCAAGAATTGAATGGAAGTGGATGTGGATAAAGTTTCATTGGTATTAATTTACTATTGTCCAAATGAAATTGATTCTCCGTTTAATTTTTGGGCAACTTCACAACGTTTTTCTATCGAGGCAAATTTTGTCAATCGTGTTTCGGTTCCCAAACGTCACTAAACAAACTCTTCAATTAAATAAATCGATAAATAAAAAAAATCAAATTCAAAGTTTTTGAAGAAAAAAATTAATTCTCCGTGCGCTCGAAACGTCTGTTTTGGGTCTCATTTCGCCTTAAATAAATAAGCACCTGGGTTTCCAGAATATTCTAATACAAAACAAAGAATCGCTAGGAATTATAAGAGACAATAAATTGTAATATCTCACTAAAAAATGAAAGACAATGAAAGCGCAGAACAAACACAGTTGAAGGTTATTCCTTTAGTATACTTTTGTTCCTATCTTTTCTATTCAGTGATGCTGCACTTTAGAAGATTAACGGCTTAGCCTTCGAACACATGATGACGTCAATTGTTTTCAGCAAATGAAGTCGGCCTTGTCTAAGCCATAAGGTTAGATGGGGATCTAAAAATACCTATAGGCTAGGGGTCAGACGTGTTACGTCAATCCTATGGATGAAACACTAACCGCAACGGTATTTGCGAAATGTTTATCTTTACTTCTGTTAATGGATTTAAATAAACTTTCGTACGTATATCAGAATCACTCGTGGTTAATGTTTCTATCAATGAACCACAATTTGTTTTTGCTAAATACCTAGATGAAGAATTTACCATCATGTTGCCGAAATTAGCTGAGATTATCCAACTTTACAGTTTACATTTGTATTAAGTGACTATGGCATTGCATTTAAAAATCTTATTTTATTTGTTCTCTTATTGATGTGAGTCATCAGTGTGTCAGTAGTGATTTTAAGATGATAATATTATAATATACTATCTTTTAAGTTTTAATGTTATTTTAAAACTTTAAAATGCTTTATGCGTTCACAAAAACATCTCATTGTTTGATATTGGTTTTCAGCTACACAGATCGTTTAAAATGACATTTGAAAAGGCTTTTCTTCCACTTGCGGCCAATGTCAGTGTGACCTTTATAAAAGTCTGGTTCAATAAACGCTCCCCGCCTGTGAACAAAATTATGATCTTGAAATTCAAGGACATATATCTGAACGATCTCGCTAGATATTAGATTATTATGAGATAGCATTTTCTATATTGCTTTTAAAACAATTGCATCTGCTTCCTATTGGCTATTACATAAACATAAGTTCAATACCTAAAATGGTTAAAATTGTTTATTTATGAGTGTAGCTTCAATCGTTAAAATTAACTAATAAATCTTTATGAGTCTTCAAACAAAATTTACACGGAAAACAGAAGTGTGTCGGCTAGCGATTGCGGCACGTAAAATTTTATTGTCTGTATCAAAATTCAAGGTAATATTTGAGAAATATTTTAGTTTCTGAAGTTACGAATGAACAATGGACTTGGAATTAAACAATATGTAACGTTACTTGAGGTAGAAGACAATACAATCACGACTGACACATAACTCATATTATGTGACAAGCTCGTTTAAAATAATACTCGTTGTGGGTAGTTTAAAGCGCAGTATATCACGATTTTAATGATTTAATTTGTCAATTAAGCTTCCTCAAGTTCCGTATCGTAATGCACCGGTATGCTACGGCCACACTACCTTACCGTCTACCGGGCTGTTACCGCAATAATTATGGCATTAAATTACCGTCTAAATTACTGCATGAACTGGTGTGGTTACAGTACAGTTTACCTAGATATGTCGGTAATTATTGGCATTTACCGCAGCAAAAAAAATATTAGTTAATAATTAATATATAATATGGTTTCTGTAATAATTCATCAAGGATTCTTTCTTTTTAAAAAGGATTTTTTCTTTTTCAAATCATCTATTGTACTTGGAAATGATAAATTTTGTTTGATCCGACGCCACGCATCATTGTGTATACTGCGATGTTTATAGTTCTTCTGTTGTGTATCCCCAAGATCCTAAAGAGAAGAATTCCAAGAATTCCAAAAATTTGCGCCATCGAGCGCTTTTTCATTTGACCACTCCATGTCGGTCGATACGTGCGTCGCCGGTGAGCTCATATTGCACACTGGACAAACGGTAGTGTGGCCGCATACGCAATAATTACGGCGGTAATCTTCTTTGATGTGCGAAAGAATACCGCCGCCGGAGCTATTGCCTACCGCCATTTGTCATATTGATTGGCATTGTAGAATTATGGCCATAAGTCGTGGTTACACCTAGGTGTTGTTAAAGTTGTGGCAATAATTATTGGCATATCACGGTAGTGTGGCCGTAGTAGTAGAGTGGAGTTCCATTTCCCCAGCAACACGCAATTTGCTCGATACGTGTTATTTCTTTAACAATTGTCATTTTACCCTATGATATATAAAAAAGCTAGATACGTTACCCGCTCTCTATTTTGGCAAGAAAAAACTCAGCTAAGTGCCCGAGTTTCACTTAGTCACGCACCATTCAGCGTCGTGGCTGGACGTTCTTTTAATTAACGCGTATTGTAGTAAAAGTGTCCAACAAAATGCCTTCGTGTGTTTTTAGACGTTGCAGGAATTATACTGTAACTGTTAGGGAAAATAAAAAAGTTTCATTTCATACGTAAGTACCTACTGTGAATTGATTTATTCTAACCGAAAAATGTTACTTTTTATATTTTAATCGGCAGTTGTTATTACGAAGTACATGAGTGAGACATGTATAATGTCTCGTGCGTGAGAGTGAAAGAGAGAACAACTGTATTGGTGATAATGCGTTAGTAAGTAGGTATGTATTAATTATGTATTAATTGTATACGTAGTATATTATTATTAGTCTGTGATTACGCTGTTTTTTAGTGCAATGATGTTGGCGTATGCCGCGTCTACTAGTATAATAGAGTCATTGATTTTACCCCTCAGTGCGTTTACAAATGTCGGAAGAATATTGGTTACACATGACACGATCTTCGAATTTTCTGTCTAATTAAACATTGCGATAATAACACAACAAGAGTCGTGGTTAAATGTCTGGATTTGAAGACTAGAATTGTGGGTTAGTAAAATCAAAGAATATTATAAAACCTTAGTGAAAACTGATATATTTGGCTATCTATGATATATATAAAAATATTATAATAAATATGATTATAGAGGGCAACAATTAAATTGAACTAAGAGAGTATTGAAGGAACACTTTGAAAATACAAATACACGAGGAGCATACAGTGTGCTCATATGTTAATGGAAAATTTATAAGTGCAAATTAACAAATACAATACAAGTAGCGTTATTAAACTAATATACATAATTTATCACAAGTACTATTCAGTTCAATTATTCACTTAACATTAATTTTATTATCGAATACTCAGACGTGATAACTACTTCCTTAACAAATTTTAGATGAAACTAAAATATTATTATCCAACGTTATGTAACTAAAAGTATTAAAAATTATTTAAAATTTCATAACGTATCTAAAATTTAAGTCAATGGTCTCAATTGTTATTAGATGTATTTAATTTCAATTTATTTTACAATAAAGTTGTATAACTTTAAAATTTTAATGAATCGTTTTTTTCTTATTTAATCCAAGTTTTAATAATTATTATAGTAATTATATATATTATAGAAATTGGTCGTACAAATCATTTTATTGTGTGAATAAATTTATTCTTAAATTAAAAATTATCTTAATATTGTCCTTGATTATGTTATACATATAACTCTACCCTACAAAGTTTTATAACATATATAAAATTTAGTAATGTTTTAAATAAGTACATACTACATACATTCAATGTGTATTCTCATAATTATTTTCAGTTCTCTGAAGTCAGCAACTAAAAGATTATTATCATAACACATTGTGATATTTTTTCACAATATTATGTATACGTAAAATTTAGTGTGCTTCGTGTTCATATTATCTTTACTCACATCTTATCTTGTCCTCATAACCATAAAGTTTTATTATTGTCTCTATTTTGCACACTGTTCATTTCGATAGAAATTCTATGCAACTTAAGAATACCTAATAATTTGTCACAATCGTTGTTCTCTTGTCCATAGGTACTTATCGATAATAAAAACATTCTTGCAATGCCTTTACCAATACAACGGAGAAGCGAAAGCAAAACGAAGATAGAGCCTAGAAGTAGGTAAACCAAAAGTATCGGGCCCAATTTAAATTTGGTTTTCAATTTGTACCGTTAATTTTACCAACCAGGACGAAAGGATTAAAAAATCTCATAACTTGCCGGTCTATGTGCTAGAAACGGGGTCATGTCGAGCTATAACGAGCGGGAACGAATCGAAAATATTGCAGTGGGTAGCACACAGGTGAGCGGCACTCGTCAGGACGTTTCCCTAACTAATCCCCTGCTATTGCTTTTCAAAATTAATGAAACGAAATGAACACTCCCATTAACCTGAATATATCTCTAAAAGGTTACTTTTAACGTTGATGGATGGCTGTATGCGTGATACTTCATCTAATATCGTGAACACATGATTATGTGGATGGCTATTATTTGTTGCTTTTTCACACGCGAAATCCTGGATGGATTTTATGGTATACTTTTCGTATGCCCATAGATTAGTCAGGAATAATTTATATAGGTATGTAATGTTTTTAGTTTGTGTAGTCATGTCGTTAATTTTTATAGTACCTACCTAGGTTTTAAATTTTATTTATTCAGCATAATTTTTACGACTCGAGATAACCGTTACCGAATACAGTGTACATTCATATTCATGGAAAACCGATGACTAGACACATTAAAAATTAAAATGCCACACATATTGCACTTTGATACTTAGTTTATTTTTATTTTAACGATTTATAGTACGAGGTAATGTTAGCGCTAATAAACGTCACTGTTAAAACTGATGATATCATCCCTGATTCATAAGATTGTTTTTATTAGGCAACTGTTTGTTGAGTATTAAAGGTGACTGGCATTCAATATAACACATAATATAACATACCTTAGTCTTAATTTCACAATAGTAGTTTCAATATTCAGTTTGTTTTATATAAAAAAAACTAGATTACCTACTCATTATTCATATACGTTGCGATTTACGTATTGGTTTTTGCGCGTTATTTTATTATTAATCACGTTAATGTAATATCTAACCTGAAATTGTGTATGAATTGTGAATATAACCAATCTATTTTTTTGTACAACCGGACTTGTGTAAACCTCACATTTATTTGGAAAAATTTACCAGTGACGTGCTTTTAATTGTATTTATGTTATTATGCGATGCTTTAACATTATATAATTTTTTGCACTATCAAACAAAGTTCATCTTGAGATAATGATTTTCTGAAATTTTATTGAGAGACATTTAAGAAAATAAAAGATAATAACCGTAATTTCTGATTCTTTGTCAAATTATTAAGTAACATCATATTCACGAAAAATTCGATATTTTCAAATTAATCAGTTTTTTCAAAAATTATAATCAAAAACAATATTAATAATTTTGCACGGCACCATGATTAACTTCGAATGTTCATTGAAAAACGCTTTCTTAATTAAACCATTTAATCGATAATCGTCCCAACAATGAACAGCAAATTTTATACAATTAAATTTCACTTTAAACATTAACACATACAAATATAATTGTTCCATTAATATCAAATCACCGATTTTTATTTTTGCAGAAGTATTAAATGACCCTTGCGATTAATTGCACTTCTCGGAGAGGTAGGCTCTATTTTTGTTTAAGCTCTCAAAATTTTAGGTTTCCTAATCTGGATTGGTCTCTAAAAATACATCTTATTATTTTCCTGTCACCGCATGTACAGAAAGATTAAAAAACCTAAATGCTCATAGATAATGTTTTGCCCGCAGTCGAGGCGGGCACCGTGGAGGTGGCCAGCGAGAACCTCGGTCCGGACTTGGTTTTCGAGCTGGGTGCGGACACGGACATGGTGCAGGAAGGGGCGGGCGCCGTCGGAGACGGTCTGATCGCTCCCCGACGGTTGAACAACCCCTGCTTAGAGAGCCCCGTGAGGATGGACTTGCATAGAGAGCTGCTCTTCAATCAGAGGATGTGAGTGTGGGGACTTTAAATGGGGGTTTTCGAGAGTTAGTTCCTTGGTAACTTATGTTGTTAAGTCGACGTCATTCTATTGACGAAGAAAGAAAAAAAATAGACTTAATTAATAAATAGGTATTCTCAAAAGTTATAAGTCCCTTGATTTATGACTGATCATGAACCTAAATTATATTGTAGAGGCAGCTGTTAATTTAATAATATTAAGTTAACATCTGCCTGTCCATGAGAGAATATAGCATGTACTCTGTTACGGGTGTGATTAAATTTTCTATTCAAATAGAATTTCATTAATGTACCTATCTTTAGAATCGCGATGCCGTGCAATTCTGCCAGGGCTTAGTTTGGAATTTATATGAATAGGTATGTTATTCAGCTAGATTTGAATACTATCTTATTAATTAATAGAATAATTGTTAGTTCTATTTATAAAAGGAGGTTACGCATAGAACTTCTTGGTTGTTAGATCTGAATGTGATAAGGCACATAAACCTGACCAACGACAATGGGCAAAATCTATAAATGCACGGAACGCTAAACATTCTCATTAGAATTTTGATATATAGTGGCTTAAGTTACGGTTAAGGATGTTCTTCCATAAATTATGAATTTGTGATAAAACAAAAAAGCTAAACAATTTTAAGCTACATTCTTATAATTTTACAACAAAAAATCTTTCATCTCTAATGGTATTCTAAGATACCATGGTTGCACGCATATTAAGGGTGCTATTACGTATTTTTACAAAAACACGCTGTTTTTCGGTACCATTTTAACTTAAAGCAATTACACGTGAGAACATAGTAATATCTTAATTTAAAGATAATATATTCAGCTCTACGTTCATCTTATAAAAATTGTACGACGTCATACAAAATTGTCGCTGAAATACGATTTTCCCAGCACAATAATCGCATAAAATGCAAAAAAATGGGGTCTAAAACGGTACCATTTTAAGAAAATTAAAAGCCTAATCTATCTTCTTACCTATACATAATTGAGGGATATATAGTCCTTTATATATTATGATAATTTTTTTGTATCTAAATCAAAATTTTATTTCAATTAT
>CAJQZM010027919.1:10772-21339 GCA_907164665.1 Colias nastes | reverse complement strand
GCAAGTGCAAGTAAGCGAGCCCGCACGCGATCTGCGCGCCGAACTCCAACAGTATATGCGAGTTTACTAATGCATTGAATTGTTTTGATGAATGTATTAATGCCAGTCTGTACGTTTGTGTACAATGTGTGAACAACGTTTTGTGATGTGTATGGTCTTCCGTAACTACTTCCAGTTATTTCCGTGTCGATAACGTATTTGCTCAATGTGAACCCAATGTGTTACGGTTCAATTCGATATTATAATATAACTTCCACCCAGAAAAATAGGTCACAAAAATAAAGTTAGAATAATTAATCTACGTTTTGTTAAATTCTTTAACAATTCAAAATTCGACTAATATTTAAATACCAACACAATATTTCAGTACGACTTCAATAAAAATGAAGTTAAGAACATACCTACTCAACTTCCACGTCATCAGATATTCTTACCTCTTAAGATTAGAAGAGTGCGATACACAGCAATACACTAGTAGCGGTTTCCTAGCTTCTTCCGCACAGGCGGCCATTGGAGATAGAACATTGTTGTGAACCAAACCGAAGAATCGTAATCCTTCCGCTACGAGTAATGCAGCTTGCATTGCTGATGCCGCGTCTATTGATTAGAGTCAGAATTAAAATTTAGTAGTTTTAGTATTTGCTTGTGTGTATGTATGAATTTTGGAAAAAGACAAGTGTTAGAGAAAATCTATAGATACAAAAGTTATTATTAAATTATGTGATAATTCGTCCAAATAAACAAAAAAACTTGCTATTAACTATATAAAAGAAATAAAATCTTTAAGCTTAACTCAAATTCCAAATGAGCTGAAAAATAAGTGTAAGTATAGCATGATACACTATCGAATAAGGTTAGGTATAGCTTGAGTCTTCCTCGACCATAAAAAAATATAAATCAAATCACCAACCTGACACAGTCTTAACAAGCACTTCTTCATACGTATCGCCCCGTTTGAACACACCCTTATATATTCTTCCAAAAGTCCCTTCATGGACGAGTATTTCCAAGCGAATGTTACACCGTGGTGTTGTGAGCAGGCGCAGTTGTTCCGCAGGGTCCGTCACTCGGTCCTTTGTTATTGTTTGCTGTTGTTAGTGAAAAAGTATTGAAAAGAAACGATAACCTATATGGAATATATGATAAAGGAAATAATATTGATGAATACATTTTACTGGTACGAATTTTATTAAAGAATAAACTATAATTTTCGAGATTGATCACATCAACAATACGTAAGACAGAGGAGAGAACTCTTGAGAACATCTAAAATTATAGTAACACTTGAGTGTCGCAATTCGTAGAACTGCATCGAAATTCGTGTGACACTCATTCTACGAATTGCTTTGATAAATATTTAAAGCCCTGGCAAGATCATACGAAACCAGGCCATCAAAATTGTTCCCATTCCCAGTATTATAAATTTCTTACAATATAATAAACTAGCTTTCCGCCGGCGCGGCGGCTCCGCCCGCGGTTTCAAAGAAAAACTCGCATAGTTCCCGTTCCCGTGGAATTTCCGGGATAAAACCCTACATTACTCGTGGATAATGTAGCTTTCGAATGGTGAAAGAATTTTTAAAATCGGTCCAGTAGTTTTATGAGCCTATTCATTACAATCAAACAAACAAACAAAGTTTTCCTCTTTATAATATTAGTGTAGATAATAGAATACAAAGATCACCACTAATTGACACGTCATAAATACAATAAACCTGTATTTTCCACAGAAATTGCACATACGTAGCCTAGATCTCTATTTTCAAAAGATTAGATTTCTGTAGACATTTCACCAAATCGCTGTGGTCTGGCTGACGTTCCAATTACAGGGCGATATTAATGATTGTCTTCAGAAATTGCTACCGGACTGGCAGTTTTTTGATTAACCTAAGGCATTGTACGATTCATACAATGTGTATTTGCAGTTTCTTGAATGTCATTCAAGTTTTCTTTGGATATGTTGATGATAGAAGTGATTTGCCAAGGATATTAAATATGTCATGTTGTCCAAGGGACTTGAAGAAGTCCCTTGGACAACATGACATGTGAGTATAATTTGCAGTAACTACAATTTTTTTTATGGAGATGATTCGGGGAATGTTTTTAATTTCAATCGATTGCTTCATATATTCACAAAGGTAACAACATCTAATCAAGTTAATTAGTCTAGAGAGCTAACTCGATGAGAAGAACTCAGTTTCGAAATTATTAACATCCTGAAGTAGATTGCAATGATTCCCAAGAGTCATAATTAACTTGAGCTAAGAAAAAACGTTTAATTATACACTTTAATGCTTCGATAATTTCTGTACATACAGCGCAATCTCAGAGCTATCTTACTTTAAAAACGTTTGAGCTTCGTTAAAACTTGACATAGCTTCTAGCGATCTTCGTTAACGCCTCCGTTGAACACTAATTCATATTTCCTCCCAAGAATTTCAACGTTGCGTTAAATTTACGAACAAAGGGGGTTGCAAATTAAAAACGTTGCTTCGTGCCAAGCCTAATAATGAAAACATAGGATACTGGATACGCCATTATAATAAACTTATCTGGTATAACTGCTATAATAGGTTATTACGTACTTTTCACGTCCAATGTTTTACGATCTTCAATAGTTTCAAGTATTGCGATCTCTAAATATGTTTTCACAAATCCCTGTCTCTTGTAGTCGTAAAATGTTCCACTCGTTAAAAATAAGTAGTCTTACATTGATTAACGTTGAGTTCGTTTGAATGGCACTTTGAAATAATTAAAGCCTCAATCTCGTTATTTTTCATTACCCTGATAAAAACAAGCCTTCTAGAGCAACTTGAGCTTTGCAATATCTTAAGTGAAGATCGCTAATTATATTATTACGTTTGTATCACCTGAAGGGTGTTGCAGTTAAAATTGGATCTCTAATGAGGTAAAGGGCTCATTTCACGCGCAATTCAACGTCCGCTTTGAGAAGGTAATTTTTAAAAACCTTTGTTAGATAATTTCGTGTTTTATCCTTTGTGGCCTTTTAATGGAGAAATATTTCTAGCTATTGTTATTAGAAAAACAGATTTTCTTTCATGAAGTAAAGGTGTATAAATTCGTAGGATAAGGTAAATACAAGCCTCAAATATTGGTAGATGATCTTTATTTAATTATGTATTTGACTACCATATGTAACAGCTGTAATATACCTAGGGCTCAAAATGAGCATGTAACATTATTAGCAGATTTCAATAGAACTTTCAATTTCGAAAGTAGACTACAAACAATAGCAAGTTCTCTATTTCTAATTATTTTTCTGTTTAAATACGAACCATTTGCCATGTTCACAAAATAACAGTCATTTCAGTTCATATTCTCATTATAAACTTCTCTTAGTTTTGCGTGAACTTTTTTAATAAGCATCTGCAACGTTGTTTGTGAAATGGAAAATGTTAGTCGTTTTACTAATAACATTCTAAAATAATTATAAATGTATGAAATTGCTCCCCGATTAAATAAATGTGGATATCAGAAGAGAAATTAAATGATAATACCTATATGATATAAATTATGGGGATCGGTTTAACCAATGATTAACAGACATTGCGGCGTAATTCATTTACGGTTATGGATGATGGAAATAAATGTTTTTTTTCTATTATATCTGTAATAATATAAGTAGGCTTTTTCAATAATCTTTCTGCACGTTATGATAACAATTAGAATCTTTAATAGTATGCTGCTTTATTCTTGTGTATTAAAAATCTCCATTTCTACCATATAACATACACATCATGCTATTTATGATTTATGAGACTTATATCACAAAAAAAAGACACAAAAATAGGCTAGGATAGGCAGGCTTAAAAATAACGTTAAAAGTAGTACCTACCTAGAATTTATGAAACTGAATTCAATATTTGACTATATTTTTTAAATCAAATTACGTAACAATCTCTATGTTAATCTATATCAATATATTTAAACTTACCTGTGAAACATGCGTCAAGTTAGAAGCCGCATAGTATGAAACCCTGGACTCCGGTTTAGCGTACACGTGCTCTCCGATGTGGGTCGTCGCGTATGGCGATGGGGATCGTCTGCTGCCTGTTTTGTTTATAATAATATAAATAATTATATTTCTAGATTAGTACTGTAGAATTATGATTTTTTAAGGAAAACAAGGAAGTAAGTATATTTTTGAATAAAATATAACGAATAAGTGACGAGAGTATGACACAATGATGTTGAGAAGTGCAATTTTTTATGGGTCACAATTAAACAGTATTGGATAATAGTATTTTTAAAGTAAATAAATAAAAGATTTTACAGGATATTCAGTTCAATATAACACAAAGAATAAACGTTATAATTAATAAAAAAAGCAAAAATGTTTTTGTTGTTTTTTGTAGTGTCGATGTTACTCAATAATACCAAAATCATCGATACAATGTATTCAGCTATTTAATATAACCTCGTTTAAAGAGACGCGTATTATTTTTGTTACAGATAAAACTTTAGTGCAATATTTTGAAATAGGTAATTTTTTAAAATGAAAATCAAATAAAAGATAAATCCGCTTGTATTACACTTTCGTGGTGTAAATGAATACCGCAATACATATTGTATCATCCCTTTTACTGAATCCAATAACAAGTATGAATATAATTATATTATGAGATAAAATGAAAATGGTAAAATTATTTAATCGCTGAATAATGACGGAATAAATGAGGTTAAAATCGGATTAATTTTAATCAATTATATGTGGTGTATTGTATAACTAGAGCGAGTTAATAAATCGTATTATTTTAAACGTACATTTAACATTAGGTATAGCATGTATTAACCATCCTGTTTATCATCTAATTGTACTAATATAAAAAATAAATGCATAAGTATATTATGTTACTACATATGTATCTGATCGCTAGGTACATACTGAATACTGAAAAGTAATTTTCTATTGTTTATATACTTTAATTTTTACGGACTCACTCAAGTCTCACTACATAATATTACATTTTCTGGGAACATTTGTTGAAGGAAAACTAGTGTTCTTAAAATTCAATCGATTTCCTAAACGATTATAAATACCTAATGAAAAAACTGACTGCTCTTTAAATTGTATCTCCATTTTACTATATACTTCATTCTATAAACTAAACCATTACACTTACTAAACAAAAATATTGTTCTCTTATGTACACTTACCGAAAGGAAACTTATGCAGGCTGGCAATCGTAGCATAAGAGCCAGTGGAACTGGGCGGGCGGCCGAGAGTATCAAGTCGTAGTAGGACATTCTGGTGACTGCCGTAGGCGGCCGTCGTGTAGGATGTACTATAAAGTATGATATAGTTAGTATGTGTTTTTGAAATATTATAATGAATATAACAATGAACAATAAAGGCAATATTGTGAGATTTTTGCATGGTTATAATTTTTTTTATTTAGAATTTGAATGTAAGAAATACTAAAATATCAAATTTTCATATAGTTTCTTGCTTGTATAATATAAATAGAATCGTCATTAATTAGTATAATCATAAGCATTAGCGATATATTTTGTTCCAACTGCAGGGACACATAGGTAAAGGGAATTTATGTGTATCATTGCTAACAATGCTGTAAATATACAGAGATTTATTTATGGTCCTATATTTACTTAAAGAAAGAATGCAAATACAGCAGCAACAGTATACACGTCTTCAGAGAACCATATTATTATAAAAAAACAAACAGATTAAGAACTTTATTTTCCAGTCGTTTCAAATAATGTTTTATGTTCCGTTGATTGGAAAATTTACAGATTGTAATTGACTTAATTTTTGTTTGTGTTACTATCAATTACTTTTCGAACACAAAAATACGTAAACAAGGAAAAGTCTATTTAATTAACCTAATTTGAAAGGTCGCAATTTGTTTTAATCAATTACTTACTTCATTGGATACCAGTCAATCAATTTATTTCACAATCAAACTCGATTATCCTTGTATAGTATAAGCAATAAACATATAGGCATACATACATTAATATATTACATTATTATGCATGGGTTCATGAATTATAATTTCACAATAAGAAGACCTAATCGATTTTGATTAAATTTAGCACTGACATAGTTTATAGTTTTAACTAGCTAGTTATGTGACAACCCTACGCTATATGTAATGTGAAGCGCTGACGGTGTGCTTTCGTTCGTGAGAACGTTTTATTCCTTTAAATTATAATATTAGAATCAAAACATATTGTGAAGCATCGTGCTCATGATAACACGTACATTGTAATTTTACTTATTAATTAAAATCATTTAAAATATATGATTTTTTTATTAATTCACTGTAAAGTGAATTTAACTGGCGCAGTCGGTAGGATACTCGGGTCGCCCGGCGGGAAGATATCCGAAATAAATATCGGTTCCGAGGCCCCGCGCGGCCGACCGGTTTTTTTAAAAACCCAAGCGAGTATCCAGAACATCAGCAGTATCCAGCCATCGATACAGAAACCATGTCAATGTGAGTTGCACAGAATTATTTTATTGTGTTGCTTTCCTATATTATATTCCTATATTAATTTTAGAATAAACCTTCACGATTTTCCATCCTAGGAAATCCCGGGGTACCGAGGCTGTTAATACTCAACAGTCCTCGAGAAATAGTTTAGTTGATAGTATTAGAAGTATTGATAGTTTTAATATGTCGTTTGACACGGAAGAAATTTTTAAATGCTTAAGGGTGGTCCCAGATTTTGATGGTAACCCCCATGTATTAACAAGATTCATTAAAATATGCGACCAATTAGTTATTAAATATATAAAAGATGACCCCGAGGCCACTCTTTCAAATTTATCGCTGATAAACGGCATTTTAAATAAAATCACGGGACCGGCGGCACGCCTCATTAATACTAACGGTATTCCTGATAGTTGGGGTGGAATCCGTGAGGCCCTGGTTAACAATTTTTCTGACCAGAGGGACGAGACGGCTCTGTATAATGATATAGCGTCACAAGCCCAGGGCGGCAGCTCGCCCCAAGAGTTTTATGATAGATTACAGTCTTTATTCAGTACCATGATGACTTACGTAACTTTACACGAATCTCTTAAAAGTACTATAGACGCAAAACGGGACCTATATAAAAAATTGACGAAACAAGCTTTTGTTCGGGGTCTTAAAGAACCCCTTGGGTCGCGTATACGCTGTATGAGGCCCGAAACAATAGAGAAAGCATTAGAGTATGTTCAGGAGGAATTAAATACAATGTACTTACAACAAAGAAACGATGCTTCATCCAAATTTAATTATTCGAATTACAATAATGTACCTAAGTCTATATATAATAATTCTTTAATGCCGTCACCTAATTTTCATGTACCCAAGCCTCTCTATGTACCTCAACCGTTTATGTTTCCTCCTAAAGTCCGACCAAACCCACCGTATCAATTTAGAATGCCTGTTCAAAACCAGCAGCATGTTCCTAGAATTCCCACACGTACCCAACAAATATTCCGAGCTATTCCACCTAGCTATAACCCCCATGTATTAACAAAATTCATTAAAATATGCGACCAATTAGTTATTATAACCGTACATTATTACTATATAAAATTAGGGTTCAACATTTAAACGAAAAATTGGATAAGGCATCGTCCTTGTTAGAAGCTTTAAAACCAGTGTAAAACGTAGATTGATAAATGGTTTAGGTTCTATACAGAATTAGCGCAATTCCTAGACTCCTTAGACGATAATATTAATGATTTACTTTTAGTAATAAGAAATATAGAGGATAGTTTAGCTTTTATGCGTACATCGCGAGCGCACCATGTTATATTAGGGATAGATATATTAAGTATTATATTAGTTACTTTACGTTCCTTTTACGATTCAGAACAAATTATTAATGTAGATCTCCGCGAATAATTCGCACTGGATCATACTTTAGTAAAAATAGGATAGTAATTATATTAAGATTCCCCATTATAACTCCTCACACTTTAATCGTACAAATCATATCATCATACCTCCCTATCCCTATATAGCAACCAATAAAGATATTTATGTGCACATAGAGGCTGAATGCCCGAAGTTCAATCGAAGAGCAATCGGTTTCTATGTGAAGAGACCCTAAATCATCATACAAGAAGTTCACCCGACTGTATTGCAAACCTCATCACCACGCAAGAGATATCCAGCGACTGTGAATCCACCTGTCTAACATTAACTAAGCCAGCAATGGAGAAATTGGACGACAGTCACTACATCATTATTTTTCCTCATCTCACAAAGGTTAAATTATCCTGCAAGCGTAAGGAATACCTTCATCTCCAAGGCAGTTTCATAGCAACGTTACCTACAAACTGCTCTCTACGTACTGACGACCTCACTATTACAAATATTAATAATGAAATTAAAGATACACCTACAAAAATTTTAATTGCACCAATCAGTAATATTCCGACGAGAACGCTAAAAACCTTGGGACTGCACTCCATCTACCATACGACAATACCACTTTACATCTTTCTACTGAGCGCAGCGGCCACTTCAATGTTCCTGTGCTATCGTCGCTACAAATCAAAGAAAATGAATATTCAGAAAACACAGAAAACATCAGCCCCAGAAGTTGATCCTGCCGCAACATTTTCACTCAATGTCCTAAAATAGTTGCGGATCTGCAGGGGGAGGAGTTATGTGACAACCCTACGCTATATGTAATGTGAAGCGCTGACGGTGTGCTTTCGTTCGTGAGAACGTTTTATTCCTTTAAATTATAATATTAGAATCAAAACATATTGTGAAGCATCGTGCTCATGATAACACGTACATTGTAATTTTACTTATTAATTAAAATCATTTAAAATATATGATTTTTTTATTAATTCACTGTAAAGTGAATTTAACTAGCTTAAAAATATCAACTATTATAATTAGGTAGGTACTTATTGAACTTTATTTTTTTTCGTTGTATAAATCAACTAATATACGAACTATATAAGAACACTTGAAATGTAAAACATGTATTATTAAGTAAATAAAAGGCTTTTTTATTTATTTATTACTTATTGAACACTACAAAGACCTTCTAAATTAGTAAGGCACAATGACTATCCCATGAATAAGTAAAAACAGTTTCTATTCACAAAATAATGACGAAGCTCATTCGAACAATAGACATTGTCTAAAACCGAACATGGCAATTTTTCATTGTACATAAACCTTGCAATTAAACGTCGCCGGGTAATTTATTATGTATCGATAAAGCCTCCTATCATCCATCAAGTGACGAGACAAGGGTAGCTTCCATACAACTACAAATATTAACAAGTGTTGAGTGGCAGCGACTTTTGTTTGAAGTCGCGTCATTTTGTGGTGTTCGTTCTTTGTTAGATAGTCATAATGATGCTTGTCGTCTTTATTCAGTTATGAAATTTTGTAGTGTTAAATATAACATTATGAATTACTATTAAAATGAAGAATCAATGACGCCATAAAGTTTAGGCACAACTCGTATTTTTAATATTAGACTGAATAAATTATCTACAGACAATCTAGAAAAAATCGTTAGATATAAAAATAATCCAATAAAAATGAATTTCACCTAAAAATATTATTCGTTTGCAATGTCATTTTAATCGACACACAATAAGTTCATTTATTCCTGAAAACTTTCCCAAGAATTATCATTACAAAAATTTGTTATAAAAATATAATCTCATAACTTACACCAATCACCAGGTCAATCTAAACCTGATATTGTGTACAGGGTAAAATGGGTTACTAAAACGATCGTACATTATATTTAGCGCAGAAAAAGGAAAATGTATTGTTAGACGTAACTTTTGATTTAATATTTTTGTGGATAAATAGTTGTCAATATAGTTGTCACTGTTTCCTGTCCGAACATGCTTAGCTGTCGAATACTATAAATTGCCGCTTTCCTTTGACTCATGGCGCATTCGTACGAATCGTGCTTAGGGGCTTGGACGTTGTTTATACGACGTTTGACCCAACTACCCTCACTTTGCTAATAGTCGTTGACTTGCTGCGTTTTGTTATCAACTACCTACATCAATTAGGTAGCTGTGTAGAATCGCAGTACATTCTTATTACATTCAAACTAATATTTAACCCGGCCACGCGTGTAATTTCTTACAGTATTTTATCTTTATATTTTGCTACAAAATATGAGATTAAATAAATTTACTCTAATTCTAGTATCTGTTTATTGTATGTCATTAACAGTGGTTTACCCTATTGCTTAAATAAAATCGAATTGCAGTCACATAGAGTCAGATTGAAGATAAAGCATTCCCCTCCCCATTTATAAAATTTCATCCTCCCTTCATAGTAGTTCTCATTAAAGTTCGGGTGATGCTGGCCAAGTGTGGGTTTGCAGATGTCACCTGTCATCGAACTTTTGATTCTTCGACATGTCGGTTTCCATTACACTAATGTATATCCACTTACTGTATAGAATCATGGTGCCTTGCTTTGTTCCCGCGCTTATACAGCGTGCCCACTGCCGCCGCGCCGGCCAGCAGAGCCAACGCGGCCGCCGCACAGCCACCCGCCGCGAACACCGTTGTTACTAAACACTTTCC